>JBBPBX010004484.1:39454-49454 GCA_038048925.1 Garcialebias charrua | reverse complement strand
TATATGGGTTACCTCCGTACCCATAATCTTTACTCTTCGGACGTGCACCCCCCTTTTGATCTTTCTGTTCACCCTCTGTGTTTGGCTTGAACCACTTTGGGTTCTTTTTCCAGCGGGCACCTCCACTTTGTGGTTTGTCAGGTTGAAAGATCTGTTTCTTCTCGCCTTTTATAGGATAGGGAGCTGATGCACGCGTCCCTTCCAGCTCCAGCGATTGGGATTCGTCCTTCGCACTTGCGAACACCTCTACGGGTGTTCTGCATTCCATGTGGGCCTCGAAAACATTTATGGCACACTGTTTCATTTCCTTGATGGTTTTTTCTCTGAAATTAGCCATCACTTGTACCGACTGTTTTACAACAGGGTGGAGGTTTTTTCCGAAAAGGTATTTAAAACCTACCTCGTCCTCCATGCCCGGTTCATTGCGATTACCAAAGAAAGCTTGGAACATTCTCTGGTAATATGCCTGTGGATGTTCGTTTTTACCTTGCACGACCTTCTCGGCATCTGGATAGCCACCAGGCCCCATGTTTGGAGTGAACTCTTGTATAAGTGTATCACGCAAAAGTTTGTAATCTTTTTTTATGGCGTCTGGTTGGCGAACAATGAAGGCATATACGTTCCAGTCTGCAGTGAGCCTGATCAGCGCAATTTTATCAGCAGCAGTAGCATTTGGAAAATTACCCAGCTGGAAGTCAAGAGAGTCTAGGTAGGCCTTTGTGTGGATTGAACCCAACGGCCCCGGATCAAAGTGTTGAATGTATCTTGAAAGCTTTTGGAGTTCAGGTATTGGAATAGAAAGTTGAGAACCATCGTTATTCCCATTTACCTGTGATCCCTGTGCAGGTGTTGTTGTTGAGTACGCAAATCCCTGCTCCGACTGGCGGGTCTTAACAGGTACGATGAGCTGTTCTGCATCACCGGGTGGAGGTGTTGGGGTCGGGAAGCCTTGAGACTGCTTTGCCACAACATCCACCCACCTTTCCCTTTCTTTAAAAAGGTTTTCTTTAGTTAAGGTCAGTTCCACCTTACTTTCAGTCAATTCTCTACGTAAACGATCAACTTCAGTTTGCAGCGTTGCGCACTGTTCACTGAGTTTTTTATGTTCCTCGAATTGAGTGCTCTCTTTTAGTTGTTCTTTTAATTTATCATACTCAACTTTCAACATTGTGCACAGGTTGTGAGCTTCTTGTCTTTGTCCCGTGCTCTCTTGTAGTGCTTTAGACAGCGATTGTACCTGTTGTTGTAATCTTTCATTCTCTCTCACAGACTCGTCATATTTTTGTCCTCTGGAACGAATGCTTTCTTCATATGATTTTGTTTGCGACTGTATATCAGTTTTTAAACTCTCAATCTCTGTATTTTTCGTTTTCTTGTACGACACAAAGTCTAAAGTGGTACCTTGGTGTTTATTTTTCTCAGCAGCCAGTTCCACCTCAAGGTCGTCGCTCTTCCCCAGTTCACGGTCCAGTCTGGCCTTCAACAGAAGGGCCAATTTGGGTAAACGGTCGGCGCTGAGCTTTTTACCTTCTTTTTTGATTATACCTGTTGCTAGACTTTCTAACTCTGTGTCCAGAGTCGAGTTGTCCATTGCTGCTACCTCCTCACCATACTTTACGAGGGGTTTTGTTAGCAGTTTTAAGGCCTCATCAACACAATCTGTGTCTACTGACTCAGAGTCTGAATCCACCTGCGCTGGGATTTTCTCCTCCTCCTGCGCTGGAGTCAGCTCTCCTTCAGCATCCTTCAAGGATGAGGATGGTACAACGTCATCTGATTGTGTATCCATATTTGTTTTGAGTCTGTAAAAATCAACAAACTGGTACATGTGGGTGTTATTCTAAAAAAAAAGCATCAATTGTTTGTCTGTACCTCTGTTATTCTAAATTTTTTATTTAAAATAAACAGGATTTTCTGTTAGTGTACAGAACAATTTTTTAAAGCTGGTAATTTCACCATAAAAATGTTGACTTTTTTATGATGTTTTTGAGAAAACTCATCTGTCAACGTCTCTTAACCAACAGGGGGCAGCTTCGAGACTTAATTTTATCACGAAGAGACTGATTTTGTTTATTCAGTATTTAAACTAAAAACAACCTTTTCAGAATTAGTTCCTAGTGTGTCCGTGATAAGCGCTCGAACTACGTTCTTGTCAGAGACAAATTTATGTTGTTAGACAGTTTAGATGGCTTTAGATGAGTTTTTTAAGCTTCTAGTGAAACCTCTTTTCACCGTGTGTGTGTGAACTGCGTCTGCTTGTCACTCAAAGTGCATCGGGAAATGACGACAAGAATGGGCCGGCCAACGCAGCGTGCGTAGCGCGTCACCAGCTTCGTACATGAGCGAGGCGGAGCTCGCTACAAGATACGTGACGTCAACAAATCAATCACAGCGTTTGCAGTGTATCACTCATGCATTCATGGTGAATGTAGCTTTCTTGCCTTCGACCAATGAAGTACCGGAAATGACGACAAAGTGGGTTGGTCGCAACGGCGTGCGTTCCCACTACAGCGAATCAGCGCTCGCTACGAGTGATTGACAGCTCACAGCTCTCGTTTCATCCAATCACAGCTCATAAACAAACATGCGGACACGTCTTTTTAACGTTAGCTTGCACAACAGACCACAATTTTATAGACTCTTAAACAACTCAACGCTTCAAATTAACTTTCCAAAATTCTGAAACATGCGGCGAACACACCTAGACAGGCCAACTTAGTTACGCTCAGTAACACAGCACTGCAGCTGTTGAACAAACACGGACTCTCTCGGAGCGCGTCAAGGTCGGTTCCGTCCACTTTAAGGAAGCAGAACTCGGGTTTCAGAACCACTATCCGACACCGTTCTAACAGTTATATGCTTCTTTGACCTGCTCTAACACGTAAAATACCACAACAGCAATCTTGTAGATGTTAAATTAGCTTTCAGGCTTTTGACTCGGCGGTCAAACAAAGCTTCGTACAGGAGTCCGTGTGAACTGGACCGAACAGGACCAGAACCCCCACAGACCACGGCTGACAACAACTTCACCTGAATGCTTCCAACAGCGTCTAACAGAGTTGAAACGATAATAATCTCACAGCTTCAAATGATAAAAACATGCAGAATCTGCCTGCTTTGAACACTTCCAGCCAAAATTATTATCCTCAGAGTTTAAAACTTGGATCCTCTTATGCAAACATGACGTTATAGTTCATGAGAGACCACAAATATAAGACATAAGACATAAGACATAAGACATAAGAAGGTTTATTGACATTGCATCAATTTTCACCAATACAACGTAAATATGTAGTTACAGTCATCCAGGAGAGAGAATGAGTGCAAAAAAGCTGCAGCTCAACAAAGCACATGACATGTTTATCAACACATGATATGTTTATCAACACATGATATACTTATAGCGCGGCCGCTCATCTGTCCCCAGATGAAGGTCAAAAGCAGGAAAACAGGCAAAGACACGGGGTTTTACAGCATTGATATTAAAAAAAGATGAATCACATTTTGTCTTCAAGACACCGCGTGATCCAGTAAAAACCATATCAAAAAGCACATTTAGTTACAATAACAAATGGAGAGACGGCAGGCAAGGAGATAAGTCTGTGAGTAATTTCAGACAAACACAGAGTTCAGCAGATGTGCAGCTGGGTGTTATCTGAGGCTTCACAGAAATCTCTGGGGGGGGGGGGGGGGGCAGCAGGTTTCTTCAGCTCCTCGCTCCCAGGAGAATGGCTTCCGACAGCCTACTTTTCAAGGACATGTACAGAAGCCAGATAATATTCTTGTTTGTTATCCAATAGACCACAGTGTTCTTTTCCACTGCCGCCATCAAGTCTGTGGTGCTGCTTCATGGCCGAAAAAAATCCAAATATGTGGTTCCGCTCCTCTCCGCTCTATGAGCTCCCATCTGTCCCTTGATTGATCCGGGGTGGCTGTAAACAAGTCCCAAAACGCACAGCAGGTCCGCGGTGATATATCAATAAACTTTCAGAACTGGTACGGGCCACCAGATGTAAGGGGTTAAGAGGAGGTCAATATTAATACTGACCTCTTTACCTTAATTAATTTACTTATTCAGATTGAATAGTAAATTCACGGATTCTGTTCTTTTTCAGTTTACCCAATATTTCTGTGATCTTTATGATGGATAAATAAACAGAGCCATTAAGTGACAATGGACATTGACTTAGTTTGATATGTCAAAGAGACACTATCATTTATTTAAAATGAATCAACTAAATTAACACCATTACACTTGATTGACATGATTTCACTTTCTTTCAATTCAAATACGTCAGCACACTTAAATTTAACACAACAGACATAAATACTAGATGTTAAACATATTTAGTCTGAGGGCTCTTTAAACTTAATTATAGTTTCCAGCTTAGATTGGGAGGGGAAAGAATAGGAGGAAAGATTTAAGAAGAAATTATCGTGAGCATGATACCAGAGTGACACTTCTCATCCGACTTCTGCTAAAATCCAGGTACGTTTGTAAACAGCTCTTTACCTTTTGACGACCGCCCGGTAAGAGGGAAGACCTTGTAGCTTTTCAGATGCACGGGTCCTTGTGGGAACCAGTACAATACCTTCGAGCAGGGTTCTGGTTTACGTTTCAACGTCTCCTGGTTTTCGCTTGGTCATCAGAGAATATGTCAGCTTCAGGCCTCTGACTTCAAGATAAACTTATTCCAGGAAGGAATAAACAAAGTTTTTGAGCTTACGCTCGTTCGAAATGGACCCATAACAACATGTTATCAGTCCCAGCTGGATGACGAGTCCTTAGCGCGTGACTGGTGGTCATTCAGCTCTTTGGAAAGTTCACATCATCTTTCGAAGCTCCCAGAAACTCTGAAGCGTTTCCGCACAGTTAGAACTTAAAAAGCAGGAACAAAGAGAGGAGTGAACTTGCCTTATCAGACCCAAGGTTACAGCCAGAGCAGAGAGAGATTTGTTTAGGGAAAGGCACAGCAAGCTGGAGCCCTTTCATGAAAAACACGGATTACTGTCCTCTGAGTTTCTAAACAAAACCGTCCGGTCTCTGTGACCCGAGACTGCACCTTTGACACAGCAGTGAACACAGTTTAAACTCTTACAGAATAACACAGCTTAAAAGCACACATCATGAAAATGACAAAAGTTATTCTTTTGATCACATCAGCCTAAAATCAAAGATAGAAATAGTCTCTTTTGGTGACTATATTTATCAGATTACAGCTAAATGAATGATTTTGTAGTAAATGTCTTGCTTTACTGAGAGGTCAGTAAAGGTCATCACTGGACAGTTCAAAACCTTAGTTTGACCCTGGGTAGGTCCATTACATATGTACGTACGTACGTACGTACGTACGCATGTATGCATGCATGCATGCATGCATGTATGTATGTATGTATGTATGTATGTATGTATGTATGTATGTATGTATGTATGTATGTATGTATGTATGTATGTATGTATGTATGTATGTATGTATGTATGTATGTATGTATGTATGTATGTATGTATGTATGTATGTATGTATGTATGTATGTATGTATGTATGTATGTATGTATGTATGTATGTATGTATGTATGTATGTATGTATGTGTATGTATGTATGTATGTATGTATGTATGTATGTATGTATGTATGTATGTATGTATGTATGTATGTATGTATGTATGTATGTATGTATGTATGTATGTATGTATGTATGTATGTATGTATGTATGTATGTATGTATGTATGTATGTATGTATGTATGTATGTATGTATGTATGTATGTATGTATGTATGTATGTATGTATGTATGTATGTATGTATGTATGTATGTATGTATGTATGTATGTATGTATGTATGTATGTATGTATGTATGTATGTATGTATGTATGTATGTATGTATGTATGTATGTATGTATGTATGTATGTATGTATGTATGTATGTATGTACTGTATGTATGTATGTATGTATGTATGTATGTATGTATGTATGTATGCATGCATGCATGTATGTATGTATGTATGTATGTACCGTATGTAAGGACATACAAAACATAAATTACATAGTTATACTCTGTCATTTCTCCTCACAAGATGTTCTTAGCCTAACATGGGCATTAACTGTGGTGTTGTGCATTCATGTGAGTCCTTTCATCTATTGCAGGGGTCCCCACACTTTTTCCTGTGAGGGCCACATAACTTTTCCCTTCTCTGGTGGGGGGCCGGAGTCAGTTTGTAACAGGAAAAAGTGTGATGATTGCAGGAGTGCCTAAATGTAAAAATGTATTGTTTTCCAGAAAGCACAAGCAAATAACCCTCTCTGGGTTCTTCACAGAACAAAAGTCAGGAGATAAATAATAACACTATTAATAAAATAAATAATAACACTATTAATAAAATAAATAATAACACTATTAATAAAATAAATAATAACCCTCTCTGGGTTCTTCACAGATGTTGGAACAATAATAAATAGTTAATTAGTAGTGAATAACTCACTGGGAGCCGTTTCTCCATGGTGTCCATCCAAAAGGCTGCGCGTGTTAGCGTTAGCCCCTCCGCGTTAGAATGTTAGGCCACGCAAGCTATCATACTTGTCTTTGTGACGGGATTTATAGTGTCGCCGCACATTGTATTCTTTGAATACCGCCACCGCCTCTTTACAGATGAGACAAACAGCCTTTTCTTCGCATTAAACAAAAAAATAATCGTTTGTCCACTGCAGCTTAAATGCCCTGCATTCTGAATCAATTTTTCTCTTACCTAATGTTTTTGCCATTATTCCTTTCTGTCTTTGAGAGGGGTGGGTTTAGGATTTTTTTCTGGGGGTTGCCAGATAGGGGCACAGACCGCAGAAGAGTGGAACAGAATGTCATGTTTTGGATGTGTCAGCGTTTTTCCCCAAACGCTGACACAATAAATTAAATGTGGAACAATAGTTCAAAATAATTCATAACTAAGGAACATTTTATTGCAAAAGTCCAACTTTATTATCAAATACAAATACACATATGAAAAAACTCTAAATGCTCTCTGGTATTGTTCTGGGGGCCGGACCAAATGTGGAGGCGGGCCGCATCCGGCCCGCGGGCCAAGTATGGGGACCACTGATCTATTGAGTTGTTATCAGGCTGAGGATCATCTGATAGGAAGGAAAAGATGCTTTGATATTTGCTGTTTTATTTTTTACATTTTTTTAATAGGCAGATTTGAAATCTTCAAAAGTTGCAGGAACAAAAGCAACTTTGATAAATGAAGATTCACAGAACAGATAGATGTACAGTACTGTACAGACTCAATACACAGCTAGTTTCTAAATAAATGCAGTAAAATATATTAGATGAGAAGATTATAACTGCTCTTGTATGTGAATAATGAGGTCTTTACTCTTGGGTCTCTAGTGGTTTCCCTAAACAAAATAATACCTACAAGTTTTCAACATCTTATTAATAAGCACTCTCTGCCCATTATAGAGTGAATAAGCCATGAGATGTGTTAAAAATGCAGAGCCAAAAGTGTTTTGAATAAACATGAATGAATTTATACATGGATTAATGCACCATCATAAACCATTCAGAAATGGCATGGAGTGTTTTATTGTTGTTTAAACCTGCATGTGCAGTTGAGAGCACGTTCATGAAGACAAGCAGACGTAGATCACAGCAACCCATGCAAACACATTTAGACATGTCAAACACTCTTAACAAATAAATAAAAAATGAATGACAATCATTGCAGTGGGTGGGCATTGATTGATAAAGATGCCACCATGTTCAGCCCCCTGTAAAAATTACTGCCACACCTAAATAAATTTTTCATTTTAAATCAACATCAACTACCTCGTACATATACTGTGTACATTAACTCATATGCTGCTGTGCCACTCTTTGCAAATGTCAACGCTAGAACCTTCAGTTTATTTTATAGATATACTTTTTATACTACTATGAAAAAACTCAGGACAGTGTTACACTTTTACTATTTTATGCTTATGTTTATTAAATGTTTTAGTGTTTTGTGTTTAGATGGTTACTGTTGCACCGAGGGACTGAGAGAAACGCAATTTCAATCCTGTGTATGTCCTGTACAAATTGCAGTTCTGACAATAAAGTTGACTTTGACTTTAAAATTGTTCCTTTGAAAACTTCTAGCATCTAAAATTGTCCCATGAATGTCAGAGTATTGTGACAGCCCTGTTCAGTTCCTTTAGTGGTTCTGTCTCCAAAGGTGTGTCAGAGAAGTTGGCAGTGTGTCCAACAGGCCTCACAACCACAGAGCCTGTGTAACCACACCAGCCCAGGAGCTCCACATCCAGCATCTCCACCTCCAAGATCATGAGAGACCAGCTGCTGCAACAATCAGGTTGCATGATCAAATCATTTCTGTACAAACTGTCAGAAACCCTTACCCTCATCAGAGTCTACACCTGACAGCAGTTCAACACTGTGACCCACTTGAGTGCTGGGCAAATGCTCACATCCAACAGCAGAGATGTTCCCTTCCCAGATGAATCCCAGTGTTCACTGTACGGAGCAGATGGCAGACTGCAATGTAGTGGTCACGTAGGTCTGAGCACATTACACCTGTTCTCTCCTCCCTGCACTGGCTCCCCGTGCGAACTAGAGTCGACTTTAAAATCCTGTTGTTGACCTACAAATGCCTGAATGGCCTCGCTCCCCACTACCTCTCCGAGCTGCTGGAACCATATGTTCCACCGCGGGCCCTGAGATCATCTGATCAGATGCTCTTGGTGGTCCCAAAAACTCGACTGAAGCTCCGTGGAGACCGAGCATTTTCAGTCACCGGCCCCAAACTCTGGAACAACCTGCCCCTCAACATTAGACAGGCCTCCTCCCTTCACATGTTCAAATCCCTGCTAAAAACCCATCTGTTCTCTCTGGTGTTTCATACTGTGTGAGCTGACGTAGTGTATATATTTTTACTGTGTTTTCATTTTAATATTGTTCTTGTACATTTTTATTATACTTTACTGCTGTTAATATCATAATTGTTACTAGTGATGTGTGATACTGTTCTGTAAATTTTGAACCTCTTTTATGTTGTGTGTGTGTGTGAAGCACCTTGATAACAGTTTATCTGTTTTAACTGTGCTATAGAAATAAAATTGACTTGACTTGACTGCATGTGTGGCATCATGGGGTGAGCTGTGTGGTGATGTCAGCGTTGTGAATCGAGCAGGCCCGTGGTGACGGTGAGGTTATGGCATGGGCACGTTTATGTTATGGACAATGGACACAGTTGCATTTTATTGATGGCATTGTGAATGCACAGAGACACCCTGATGAGATCCTGAGGCTCATTGTCGTGTCATTCATCCACAACCATCACCTCATGTTGCAGCATGACGGTGCACGGCCCCATGTTGCAAGGATCTGTACACAATGTCTGGGAGCTGAAAACATCCCAGATGTTGCTTCATCAGCACACACACACAGGACATGTCAGCCATTGAGCATGTGTAGGATGCTCTGGATTGGTGTGTACAACACGTGTTCCAGTTCCTGACAATGTCCAGCAGGACCAGTATTCCACAGTCATCTACCTGATGTGTTGCACTGTGTGAGGCAAGCAGTGGTCAAACCAGATACTGAATGCTGTTCTGACACCGCTCCCCACAGACCACACTCCACCTGCAATGTAGTAAAAGTGAACTGCACATTGTGGAGTGGCCTTCTGTTGAGGCCAGACTTTAAGCAAACACATGCAATATTTGTTTTCTTCTTTCGGCTGCTCCCTTCCTCAGGGGTCACCACAGTGGAATAACTCACATGAAGACTTGGCAACTGTTTTTACACCAGACATCCTTCCTGACACAACCACAGACCATCGAGCTACCACAGCCCTCTGTGTGGAGCAGAGAGCTGCTGTCTAGGGCGTCTGGGGGAGCAGATGGTGGGGGTTAAGGGCCTTGCTCAAGGGCACAGAGTGGAGCAAATGAGGGTGAAAAAGGGTGTGTGTTTCACCATTCCCATTCATTCTGATGTTGTCAATCACA
>JBBPBX010004484.1:0-30170 GCA_038048925.1 Garcialebias charrua | reverse complement strand
TGATGAATACAAGAGCAAACTGAATCCTCCTTGTGTGATGACAACAAAGTGACACTTGTACTTTGTGTCACATAAAACTACAGCCAAGGTGCAGGACAGTGTTGTCCTGTCTGTCCAAATAGGTGGACAATTTAAGGCTGAGTGTCCTTTGATAATAGAGCTGTTACCTGGCAGCGAGAACAGTTCCTGCGTGGAGTTTGCATGTTCTCTCCGTGCACACGTGGGTTTTCTCAAGGTACTCAAGTTTCCTCCCACTAAAAACATGCATGTTAGACTGATTGATAACTCTGAATTGTCCTTAGGTGAGAGTGAATGGTTGTTTGTCTCTATGTGTCCCTGTGATGGACTGGAGACCTGTCCAGGGTGACCCCGTGACCCAAAAAGGGAGCAGCGGGTAAAGATATTTGATGGATGGATGGATGTATTGATGGATGGATGGATGGATGGATGGATGGCTGGATGGATGGATGGATGGAAATAAATGTTCACTTATCAGCCAGTACACTCGGTGCAACATATGACTATGGGAATTGCGCCGCCGCGCGGTTCACCTGAAGTAATACAATCACGCCTTTTCTAAAGGCAGGTGGGCGTCAGCGTCAGCAATGAGGCCCCGCCCTCTTTGCATAAAAGGGGCTGACACACCACCTTCATTCTCTTTTGCCCTTCACCTCGCTTCACACCTGAACTTCGCAGGACTCTCTGTGACCAGATCGCTCGACTGGAGGTGAGCTCGCTCCCTGCCCTGAGCATTACAGAGAACTTTCCTGTGAGCACCTGGGTTAGTGGAGGCTAGGGCTGTGCGATATGAAGATATATATCGTGGGGACGATAGAAACGTGTCTATCGTGCTACTTTCCTTCTATCGTCTCTATCGTGATAAATAAGAATAAAAAAATAACTGTCGCAAATAAGCTTCATATTGTGGTTTTGCGAGATGACGGCGCGGCTTTATGTTTGACGCACGCGCGGGTTTGCGACACATGCTTTACGTGGTTAAACTCGAGAGCAACAGAGACGCAGGCGCATGAAGCCGGTGTCTCAACCATAGATCTCAACAAGGAGAAAACAGCTGCACAGGCAGCCCAAGAAGAATAACTTTTACCAAAAAGAGGGGGAAGCTCACCTTGTTAGCTTCCATTATTTCGCTCCGCTGAAACTCGGAGACAAAATGGGTCCAGAGGACACGAACCCAGAGTCCAACCGAGTCCGAACTCGGGTCCAGTTAACCAATACAAAACAGACCAGAGACACAACAGAACCGCAATCAAACGCAACGTTTTCTCTTTTCTGTTTCTTGCTTTGTTTACTCAAACTTCAGAGCGGATTTCTTCTTCGTGAGTTTCATTAGCAGCTGTTGTTTTACCGCCACCTGCAGGAAAAATTTGGACCAAAGTAGAAAAGGAGTTGTTTGTTTGTTTGTTTGTTAGTTTATTCATTTTATAAAATGAAATACAACAATTAACGTATTCATAATAGAAAAAAAATAATAAAATGAAAGGTAGCAGATGAAGAATAAATCTTATTAAATCTGCTCCTTATTCATCTAATAACAGTTCAAACAATATTTTCTATAATAACAAAATAAGTAAATAACTCAGTCAATTTTCAATTCACATATATCACACATTAAATTAGATTCATTTATATTTTTTTTAGCAATTCATTTTTTACCAGTTTCTTAAATACAAGGAATGATTTGGCTTCCTTAACATTTGTCATTTGGCATTAAGTCATTCCATAATCGTACTCCTTGAATTAAGGTAGATCTTAGGTAGATCTAGTTTCTACTTTGGTCCAAATTTCCTTGTTCTTTTTGTTCACATTCTTATAAATGTAACTATCTGTAGTAAAATAATAAAATAAAAAAACTTTGGTCCAAATTTTTGCTGTACACACACACATCGTGTTGTATATATCGTGATATATATCGTTATCGTGATATAAAAAAGTCCATTTCGTGATATATGATTTTTTCCATATCGCCCAGCCCTAGTGGAGGCTAACCTAGTGTCGTGGACTTAACTTTCGAGGTTTTTTCTTCTGCTCTTTTCGCAGCTCAGCTTCGAGACGCTAAACTACGCCACACTACCCGCATAGCTAATGGCTGCGGCTAGCTACCGAGAGCAGCTCGACGTGAGGACGTCTTCACTACGGTTAGCGGTCGGCTAACTGGCTACAACTCGACGTCTCTTCCCAGCCATGGCTCTGGAGAAGAGCAAGAGGAAGTTGAAGAACTCCAACAAGAACAACAGGCCAGCGAGCCCCGGCTCCCGAGCCTGCCCCAGCGGATGTGGTTATTCCCTCTCAGCGGTGGACACCCACGAGTCCTGTTTCGTCTGTTTAGGGATACTACACGTTAAAACTGCTTTGGACTCCACCGAATCCTGCCCTCACTGCAACCAGCTACCTGAGGCAGAGAGACGGAGATGCATAGACTTTGTGGTCAAAGCCATGGGCGGCTCCACTACGGCACGGGAACCGCTCCTCGACGAAGCCCTTACTCCCACGGCGGAGCTCGAGGCGGGAGTGAGGGACCCACATCCCGAGCGAGCTGAATCATGGGGCAGATGCCCTCTCAAGAGGGCCCCTCCTCCCCTCGGAGTGGCAGCTGAACCCGCGTATCGTGGACCAGATCTGGGCACGATACGGGAAGACCAACGTAGATCTGTTCGCTTGTAACAACAATACGCACTGCGCCCTGTATCACTCGATAAGGGAGACAGATGCACCGATGGGGACAGATGCCCTGACGTACAGTTGGCCAGCGGGGAGGCTGTATTGTGCGTTTCCACCTGTTCCCCTGATTCAGGTGACGCTGGAACAGGTACGCAGAGGAGCTCTCTCCTTAATACTGATAGCTCCCAGGTGGCCTCAGAAAGCATGGTTCCCAGAGGTGATCTCACTGCTGATGGGGACACCATGGCAGCTGCCCCTCCCCCCACACACACACACACACAGGGACCTGCTGACCCAGGCCCACGGGCAGATCCTTCATCCACGCCCAGAACTGTGGCAGCTCTGGGCGTGGCCGCTGAAAGGGTCCGGTTAATGGCCTCCGGTCTGCCCAATACTGTAATGTGGTAAATACAATAGAGGGAGCGAGAGCACAGTCTACTCAAAACCTCTACGCCCGCAAGTGGCGTGTTTTTGAGACCTAGTGTCTGGAGAGGAATATTATCTCATATTCCTGTGACTAAGTCCAGCTCCTCACCTTTCTACAGGACCTGATGGAGAAGGGTTGCTCTTTCTCCACCATTAAGGTCTTTTTATCAGCCATCTCGGCATGCCACAAGGGCTGGGGAGGTAAATCACCTGGTGCCCACCCTCTCATGATACGGTTCATGAAGGGCATGCTGAGGATGAGACCTCCAAGCAGGACTTTGGCCTCTCAATGGGACCTGCATTTAGTCCTGGATGCTTTGTGTGAGCCTCCATTTGAGCCTCTTAACAGCATTAAGATAGATTTGTTATCTTATAAAACTGCATTGCTCTTAGCTCTGTGCTCAGCAAAACCCATGGGTGACCTCCATGCGTTATCTGTACATCCAATGTGTACCAGGTTTGCCCCGGACAGATCAAAGGTCACCCTGCGTCCAAACCTTACACATGTACCAAAAGTACCAACTTTAAATCCCAGAAGTCTGGACATTGAGCTGTTAACCTTTCCTCCTCCCCCAGTTCTGACTGCAGAACAGAGGAGGCTGAACGCGCTCTGCCCTGTTAGGACCCTGAGTGCCTACATGGAGAGAACTAACAGCTGGAGAAAAACAAACCAGTTGTTTGTGTGCTTTGCTACTCCTGCTGCAGGCAGGGCCCTGTCAAAACAGCGCCTCTCACACTGGATGACTGAGGCCATTAAGAGGGCGTACAGCAGCAAAGGTCAGCAGGTGCCCTCTGGGGTACATGCTCACTCAACCGGAGGCCTAGCTACTTCCTGGGCCTTATTCAGAGGTGTTCCAGTAGCAGATATATGTGCAGCTGCTAACTGGGCATCATCAAACACGTTTGTGAAACACTATAGTTTAGATGTCACAGCATGTGACGTAACTCAGGCTGTTCTCTCTACCACAAAGTAGAAAGCAGCTGACGCCTGTAGTCTAAGGCATAAGTTCTCACAAGCATGCATTTCCAGAGCATTTCTAGGGCGTGACTGAAGTACGTTCCCATAGTCATATGTTGCACCGAGTGTACTGACTGATAAGGGAACAGAAAGTTATGCACCATAACTCATGTTCCCTGAAGGAAGGGAACGAGGTGCAACACATGTTTTCTCTTTCAATGCCTAAGCTCAGTGAAGTGCACCCTGAGAATAAAGGTGGGGCGTCAGCCCCTTTTATGCAAAGATATATTTATTTATGCAAAGATTCATTGCTGATGCCCACCTGCCTTTAGAAAAGGCGTGATTGTATTACTTCAGATGAACTGCGCGGCGGTGCAATTCCCATAGTCAATGTGTTTCACCTCGTTCCCTTCCTTCAGGGAACATGAGTTATGCTGCATAACTTTCAGTTTTCATTTCAATATTTGAAGCTGATTAGGCAAAATTTCCAGGCAAGTGTCTGTTGTGTTTAGCTCTCTACTGTACACAAAAATGCAAAGATTTAAAAAAAAAAAAAAATTTTTTTTTTTTTGGGAGGGGGGGTTCCCACTCTGGAACCTGGATTAAAACAATATCATCGTACCCATCACTGCACCCTGTACTCCTTGGTTAGTTGGTCATCATTATCTACACATAGGCTCCCACACTGGTTCATCTTCATCTATAAATCCCTCCTTGGTCTGCTACCTTCTTATATCTCCTTCCACATGTCACACCATCAGTGCAGTTACAACGTGCGCTCTCAGGACATCATTATCTGCAGCGTTCCCTCAGTGCAGACTGAACTTGGCAAAAAGGCCTTTTCCTACTCTGCTCTTGCACCTGGAACACCTGGCAACAGGAACTGAAGTTGTTCACCTTGATTTCTTCATGGAGTTTCAAACATGTGATAATGTCAATAGAAAAATCAAAGCAGATATGTTCTTGTTTTTAATAATTCACCCTGTTTTACAGCACCTTGATTTATTTTTTTCTACACTTATTGTTTTATGCATTTTCACTGTAGTTTATTGTTGTCATTGTTTACTGTTATCAAAGGTAGGCAAATGAACGCTGGGGACCGCTAATGCGCTAATCTGCTTACAGCGGACCTAACGTTTTTGTAAGCGTAACAGCGGAGTGCCTAACTTTTATAATTCATAAGCTGATTTTTGCTATTTTTATTTACAATGTAGTACCGCTAATAACTAATTATCTATCAGTAAAAACGAATAAACTTATTACAGGCTCTTAAAATAAAAAACTAAAAATGGACTATTCCATCTTGACATCTTCCGGGTCAGAGGTGAACTCGGTGCTAACGTTTATGGCTAGCTGGTTGTGCTGGGTTACTTGGATAAATCCGCAGAGAACCCCGCTGTTTCAAGCCAAATTAACGCGGCCGGAGGATTTTATTGTGTGTTTTGTGTCCACCACTCGACGGTGAGTCGTTAGTTTTATGTATTTTGGTTACTTTTATGTAGAAATGCGGTGGCGAAACGCCCGTGTATTTGAGATTTAAAAGTGGTCTTAGGGATTAAAAGATCATTCTCTTTTTTGTTAATTTCGTGGCCGAATAGAATATATGTACGTAAAGTATTAAATAAATCCTTTGATTTTTGTAATTTCATCCTTTTAGGATCATTTTAGTTACTTTTCAGTTGGCAGTGTAGTGCAAATATTTCATAACGCTGCCGGCTACCAATTGTCGAATATAAATAGCGGATTAGATTAGCTTCCCCTAATTTTCACAAGACATTTGTGCTTTTGAAATTGTGGACCTAAAAAAATTAATAAGCGTTTTAGAAATTGTGGAACTAATTTTTTGATTAGCGTTGCCCACCACTGACTGTTATTGTTGTCTGTACTTGATATGTTCTGTCTGGAGCAGATCTCTCTTGTAAATGAGTCCCCGTGACTCAATGAGACTAATCTGTATAAATAAAGGTTGAATGAATGAATGAATGAATGAATGAATGAATGAATGAATGAATTCTGGGAGCTCCAAAAACACAACTGTCATGTGGGTAAAAAGCTGAAGGAATTAAAATATTTGCTATATTCACAAAACATCCTTCCCACATGGACTGGGCCTGTATGTCTGTCACCGTGTGATACTGCATCTGGATCAAGAAAAAATAAAAATCATACACTCAACATTGTTTTATTATCAATGAACTTTGTTTTAATCCTGTTGCACTGAACTGTTTGCTGCCGTCACTGTGAGAACAACAAACAGAAACAGCGATCACGTGTCTGCTGTTCAGTCCTGCAGGAGTCATAATGTAATCAGCTGAAGTGATGCTGCTAAACTGCGCTGAGGTGACTTCGATCCATGGGTGTGGGGGAGGTGGGGGAAGGGAGTGCTTCTGGGCGTGGTCCTCCCCTCTCCTTTTTGTTTTCTTTATCCACCGCTCATGTGTGTCTCGGTGCTGAAAACTGTGGGGGGAGTGCTGATGAGGTGATCATTGTGCATCACTTGGCATTAGAGGTGCACAGCCTGGGGGGGCTTCTTCTCCCTGCCGTCCCTTGAGGTCAGCCTCATCCTAAAGCCATGCAGTGACGCGCTGACAGCAGATCCAACAGTATCTCTCTGCTTTATTCATTCCTACTCACAGAAATTAAACACAAGCAGATGGAACTTAAACAATATTGTAAATATGAACAAGCGCACATGGAGCCGTATGGTGAAGATTTTTTTATGAATTACTCCACATCTACGTGTGTATGAATCTTCATGCCTCCACGCAGGACGCAGAGATAACAGCCTTCCCCTTCTGGCAGGAAGGCAGCCGAGGGGATGTGTTGTGCCTGCTATCTAATGGGCATGTCACTGTGGGCCTGTGTGCCGGGCCCAGCCAGCCACGCATCCACACACGAGGCACCAGCACGTCTGTCAGAGAGCTCGCTCTCATCCGGCTGCTCCTCTCTGCATCTCGTTCTGATCACAGACTCGCAGAGGACCATGCAGCACCGACTAAACACAGACGTCCCGAATAAAGGCTGGCGGCGTGCGCCGCCATAAATAACACGCTGTCTTCTCTGCCCGGAGTGCAAGAGTCGAGGCAACGAAATACAGAGGCCTTGACGACGAAGAGCTGCCAAAGCATTTATTTTTGTTTGTTTGTCACAAAAGCGTCTTGTTTTTGTTTACTCCTGCCTCCAACTCTCTCCTGCGCTGCACCGCCTGCTGGTGCGGAGCAACTTTGATTGTTGTCTACACAGAAGACGTCAAACAGCTCTGTCTGCTCAGAGACGCAGGAGTTGCTGCGTCGAGCACGAAGCGACAACGTCTCCGCCGCTCATGAGGAGCACACTGGGACAACGTGAGCCAAGAGGCGGAAGCAGAAGCTGCACGCCGACGCGTCCGCCGTACACAAACAACAACGGCACAGTGGAATGTTACGTGAGCCCTCACCACATCTCACCACATCTCACCACATCTCGCCACATCTTCAGACTTTGATCAGGGTTATGATCTCCATCCTCGTGACTGGACTCTTAACGTCTGGACGGCGCTGAGAGTCTTACATGAATAAAACATGCACGTCGAGCACGGCTGCCGCTCTGACGTCTCCATTTTGCTCTGCTCCACTACATATGCATCCATCACCAGAACCCAGGACACACGACTCACTCTTCCCTTTCTTATTTTGTGTAACAACAGCAGCCTCCAGAAGATTGTCCCTCCACACTCAAACATCTGGATTGTGTCCCTGCCTCATTAGACCAGGATACTTTTTATTCCACTGTTTGTTGCAGGATGTGTGCCACCTCCTCCTCCCTGGACCCCTCGCTGTTTCATCACCTTATATTGTTCATGCAGGTGGGAAAGCCCGCCTTCTCGTCACAAAAAGAAATGATAATAAATAATCCCTGATTGTGTTGCTGCTAAGAGCAGAGAGTTACAGACACATGTGGAGAGGTACAGCTCCTCTTTGACTCAAACGTCATAAAAAGTTGTGAAAACAGCAAAAAGACAAACGTGTGTCCGTTTTCACTGAAGAGTCTCTGGAGGGCCACAGGTTATACACAGAAATCACAGTGTGTGTGTGTGTGTGTGCGTGTGTGTGTGTGTGTGTGTGTGTGTGTCAGTACCTTGAAAGTGGAACGCTCTCGACTCGCTGTGGAAGCCCTGGACTTGAGTAACTCCATCAAAGTCGTCTCCAAGAGTTAGTTCACCCAACACGTTGATCCGCAGGGCAGGGTCAACCCCGAAACCTGCAACTTGTGCACAAACCCACGTTAATGCTGCTGATTGGAGCTGATGGACACTTCTGATAATCCAATTAAACATATGTAATATGAATAATCTATTGCATCCTACACAATCTACGTTATTCCTGCAGGAAAACTAACTCTCAGTGGAATTATGTCATTGTAAATGCTGCAGGAGGTTGTTCCTGCAGAGTCAGAGACATCCCTCTGTCCTACCTGAGGAGGTGCAAAATGTGCAGAGGACCACAAATAGCTGTAATAATCCCATGGTAGCTGTGGTAAAACAAGAAATTAGTCCATGATTTATACTTCCGAGACCAGAGAGCGTGTTGTTCGGTCACAGGTAAATCACCCCCCGCACATGAGGCTGTTACAAATCCCAAACGCCGCCGAGCGGAGGCATCATCAGCAACTTCAGATGGCCGATGATGAGAAAAGATGGAACTGGAAAAGACCAAATCCAGAGGAGAGAACAGTGCAGGGCAGGAACTGTGCCATGTAACTCGGCTCCAGCAGCACCATCCACTGCGCACAGGTGGAGCACAGGAGGAACACCACCCGAGATGCTTCGAACAGGAGATCTGACAGCAGCTGGGAGCTGCGACTGATGGAGCAGGAGGAGAGAGGAGAGAGAGGAGGAGAGAGAGAGAGGAGAGAGAGATGGAGCAGAAGGAAGAGGGGCAATGCAGCCCTCTTCTGGCCACAGATGAGGAGGCCAGTCTTTTTGCTAACCACACCTGATTGTGTGTGTTAGTGCAGGACTGTTTGTATCTTTTGACCCATGCTTTAAATAAATTCAAGTGCACACACACTTGATGAGCACTCTACTACAGCCAGATGTTGTCCGAGGCAGATTCACACATGTGGGGGTGTGGAACAGAAGCACGGGGTCCTTCATGTTCCTCCTTTGTTTTATTGAACCCGTGCTAATCTAACATCTGCTTTTACAGCTTAACATCTGCTTTTACAGCTTACTGCTGTTTTTTAGCTGCACAAACTTTACAGCTTCATTATCAAAAGGTAAAGTGAGCAATAAAAAAAAATCTGTATTTCTCTCTTATGATTGTCTATTGTTGATTGTCCAAGAAAAATTATACTGTTGCTGTTGTCATCACTCTTTGTTTGTAGACAGGTCTCTCTTGTAAATGAGTCCTCGAGACTCAATGGGATTAACCTGCCTAAATTTTCATTCATTCAACCTTTATTTAGTCAGGTTAATCTAAATTGAGCCTCGAGGACTCATTTACAAGGGAGACCTGGCTACAAACAAAGAGTGATGACAACAGCAACAGAAGATTTTCCTTGGACAATCAACAATAGACAAACATAAGAGAGAAATACAGATTTTTTTATTTGATTTTTTTTTTTTACAAATTAAAACAAAGATATCAAAGTAGCAAAACAGACAGATTATAAGGCAGATGTAGAAAATCAGAAACAGGAACATATCTGCATTGGTTTTTGCCAGGATTCCAACAGATTCTTAAAACCATTTAGAGAAGTCAAGGTTGAGATCTTCAGATCTTTTTGTAAGATATTCCAGGAAACAGGAGCAGAGTAGGAGAAGGCCCTTTTGTCTAGCTCAGTCCTCACTGACAGAACACTGCAGGTAATCATGTCCTGAGAGCGCACGCTGTAGCTGCACTCACACAGAGACATGTAGGAGGAGATGTATGAGGGCAGCAGACCAAGAAGTGATTTAAAGATGAAAATGTACCAGTGGAAGAGTCTGCGTGAGGTTAATGATGTCCAGTTAACCAGTGAATACAGGGTGCAGTGGTGGGTACGATAATCACAGCCAGTTATGAATCTTAGTGCACCATGATAGACAACATCCAACATCTGCAGGTTGAATGAATGAATGAATACTATTTTTATCTGTGTGTGTGTGTGTGTGTGTGTGTGTGTGTGTCCTTGTTTATGCTACTTTGTAAGGCCCATTTTACCAACTTATACTACATTGTGAGGACCAACTGCTCCTTATGGGGCCCAAAGCCCGGGCCGCCAAAATGTCTCATAATCCATCCATTATCTTTACACATGTAACAATAATGAAGGGTGAGATGGAAGAAGATGGGTGAGATGGAGGAAGAAGGGTGACACCTTTTCCATCTCAGCTCCACTCCATTTGTTTTAAAGTGAAACTAAACCCAGGTTGAGACGGTAACTCCTCCTTCCAAAATCTCCCTGAAAATGGGCGTGTCGAGAGACAAGGAAGGGTGGAGGTAGAGTTGTGCTTTTGTTCACGCCTCCACCAGCAACAACCTAAAACAAATTAAACCTCTAGCCAACAACATACACTAAGCAACAACAAAGAATAAAAATGTACAGCAAACCCCCGACCTACGACCCCATCGACCTGCGAACCACGGGACCTACGAACGTATCATATTTAATAAAAATATGAAATTACTGTATTAAAAAAAAATATATATATATTTTTTTATTATTTTTTTGTGTTTAAATGTTCTTAATTTCATGTGTACATCACTTTGTTGCAGCTGTGGTTGTTTTAAAGGCTTTATAAATAATAATTATGATAAAAAATGATCATTTCTGATCATTTTTGTCATGATTGCGCAATAATTGTGCAACTTCCGGTCATAACAGGAAGAAGGTCGGTCATAACAGGAAGAAGGTCGCCAGTCACCGGAGGCCAGCCATCTTAGGGTTAGTCACGGCTACAGGCAGCAAGGTTTGGAAGACTTGTTGATCAGGATTGCCTCATATGGATTAATTACTATCTGGAATCGCTCTGTGAGCTCTGTGGACGTCTCAGGCGGAGAAGCAGCTGCAGATTGATGGCCGATTGGGCCGCACCGCCGCTCCAACACCAGCTCATGGCCTGGCTAGCAGAAGCTAACACAGGCCTCGAGAGCTAACACAGGCCTCGAGCAGCTCCCGTGGTTTGCTCGTCGCGCTGCTCGGCCTGATAACAACAACGCATGGCAACCTAAGATGTCGGCTATGACCATCTCAAAGTAAGAAAATATATTTTTATTTATTCTGTAAATGTGAATAGCAATGTTTAACATTACAGTACACTACTGTACATGCTTAAATGTGTGCGCGCGCTCCGTTAGCATGATAAATAAAGGTTGAATGAATGAATGAATGAATTAATTTTTTTTTTTTTAATAATTTTCACCCCCTACCTACGAACGGATCGAGCTGCGAACGGTTCTTAGGTCCCAAACTCGTTCGTAGGTCGGGGGTTACCTGTAGATGTATTTATCCATTCCACCCATTCCATCCAAAACCAAAGGCCTAAAACAATGAAAATGAAAATAAAAATAAAAATAAAACCGCTTGTCAGGAGTGAAATGCAGCACTTCCATATAAGGTATGCACTTCTCATCTCTGCAGGGGATTGGCTCTGCTTGAACCACCTGTGTGACATCACACATGAGCAGACATGTCACACATGAGCGTTTGCACAAATAAGAAAATTAAGGTGTAATCCACCAGTTCAACCCATAGAACTACCGTAAACACATTTTTAGACCAAATATTGCCAAATATTGCCAATTTACACAGATATGCACAATTATGTGAGAATAAACACAGCCATAGTGCTAGATAACATTTTAAACACATTCTAGGGAGTTTATCAACTAAAAAAAGTTAATTTTGGGTTTAGTCGCACTTTAACAATGTTTCTTTCATTAAAGTTTGACACCAGCTGGTCAGTTTACTGACCAACAACAATTTATTCACCCTTTAATGATCAGAATCAGTCACAGAAGTAGAATCTGTTCATTACAGAGGTCTATATCAGAACAAATTAATATTCATCTGAATGAAGAGACCAAAGTTGTTTTTGAAGTTTTATTACAAAAATAATTAAAATAAGAATCTACAACAATAATAAACAAACAATAACAATGAATCGGGCAGCACGGTGGCACAACTGGTAGAGCTGCTGCCTCTCAGCGAGAAGATTGCCGGTTCAAATCCCGGTCCGGGGCCTTTCTGGGTGGAGTTTGCATGTTCTCCCCGTGCATGCGTGGGTTTCCTCCGGGTACTCCGGTTTCCTCCCACAGACCAAAAAACATGCTTGTTAGGCTGATTGGTGACTCTAAATTGACCCTAGGTGTGAGTGTGAGAGTGGATGGTTGTTTGGTGTGAGTGAGACAGGTCCCTCTTGTAAATGAGTCCCCGTGACTCAACGAGGCTAGCCTGTATAAATAAAGGTTGAATGAATGAATGAATGAATGAATCACTCAAGACTTAATTCTCTTATCTAAGACAAAATTGACTCTTGGAGCAGGAATTATTTCAGTTTGATACGCACATGAATTTTGACAAAGTTTGGTTATTTTAACAAATTGTTACTTTGGATTTTTGGTTGAAAGAAGTTATTTAATGTGATCAGATAAAGTCATTTATTATCACTGCAAGTCAGGAAATGCTTTACCAAGTTGCATCAGCTTAAAATAGTGTAACCAGACCAGGAGTTGCATCTTGTCACCAGGTTCTGCTCCTTACCGGGTCAGTGTTTTGGGCATCACTCATCTTTCTGAGCTTCTGCTGGTGAATCAGACCAGGATACACCACGAAGAGGACTCACTGCTGGGAACTGCTGCCCAAGGTAGCTGAACGTCACTGTGACAGCTTCAGGGGGTCTGTGAGGGCAACAGCTGATGAGAAGGTGCCGTCCATCGCAACCTTCAGCCGACTTGGACTTCAAGCTGAGAAACTGAGTCTTGCAGGGAGAAAAGACTTCATCTTCTGGAGTTATTTAAACTTCTGACTTCCTAATGTTACGAATTCAAAAGGTTGAAGGAAGCTCTGAAACGAATGTGCAAGTTTATGCAGGTTTATTGTACATAATAAGAATAAACCTTACAGCAACAACAGACCTGACTCCGAGCACAGTCCACACACACATCTTCAAAGTCAGGGCCACGGTTATAAAACCCCGGATGTCGTCACCGCCTCCTGGAACCTGGAACCGCCTTGGACTGCTTCGGGACCGCCCTGGGACCACCTACACTACCACGTGACCCTCCTTTCTGCCAATAAACTATCAGCTTCAATGTAAACATCAAATGTTGGGTCTGTTTTTTTATTTTTTTTTTTTTTTTTTTAAGAGAGAAAGAAAGAAAAGAGAAAGTAAGGCAACAAATCAACAATTATCAACCAAAAGAGCACAAGGCAAACACACCCAACCTCCGTCCACAATCCTGCAAAGCACATGACAGAACACAACAATGGAACATACATGCATAAAGACTAATAATATTCATGAGCTTGCAGTAGAATTCTATAAATACACATACCCATATCTACAACTATATATATACAGTAGTATACATACATATACTTTTATATTCATTTATATATATACCCATCTACATATCTACAGATATATATATACAGTAGTATACATACATATACTTTTATATTCATTTATATACCCATCTACATATCTGCATATATATATATATATATATATATATATATATATATCATCCCTGCATCCATTTGTGTGTGGTTGTGAGCATGCATAAGTGTATAAGGTTCCTCCAATAGAACATTTAGTAGCGACTGTGAAGCATCAGAGATCCGTCCCCCCAAAGCCCGAGGCAGACGAAGGAGCGATCAAAGCCCAAGACCCCAGGAAGGACCCCGAGCCCAGAGTCCCCAGGACTGCCCGAACAGGACGAGCCACTAGCCCACTCCCCAGATCCTACCAAGGGGAAGAACTGGACGAACCCCTACCAGCGACCACATACAATGACCCCCCGGTGTCGCCCGCGACAAATTCACAGGCCCCCGCCGGAGCCCGCCGCGCCGACGTAGCCCCAGGGCCGGTCACCGAGGCTCGGGCACCGGGGACGCCCACCCCTCGGGCCCAGACCCGACCGGACCAGAGGGCACGAGCCCCACCAGGCAGCCACCAGGCCGAGCCGACAAACGCCCAAGCGCCCAACCCCAGATAGTGAGGGCCCCAAGCACGCCCGCAGGCAAGGGAACACCTACCAGGGGGGGCCATGTGGCAGGAGCGCGACACTAAGTAGCCTCGGAAGTATCAGAGAGGGGGCAGTCCAAAACCCAGCCTGACACTTAAACATTCATACACAGATATACTCATTCAGACCCACCCTCATCCTCACCCTCAGTCACACAAGACAAACAATAACGACATGTTCCATTCATAATCCCGATGCACACTCTATACCCCCTAGGTCCAAGACATGTACCTGCTCTCTGCATGGGGCAGCCCACATCCAAACCCAGGAGGTAGGCCCATTCATTCTGGGGTGGAGAGTAGCAGATATCCAAGATCCGGCCCATCCCGCGCCCTGCCGACAGGACAGGACACTCGAGTCCCAGCAGCCCCAGGGGGAGCGCACTGCCAGCCCCGCCCACGGCGAATCCGCAGGCCCCGAACCTCCCCACACCCCAGCACAACCCCTGACAGCCCATCCCCAGAATGTCCGCCAGGCAACCAGGGGGGGGTAAGAGAAAAATAAATAAATAATATATATATATAAATAAATACATAAATAAATAAAATCGAAATTAACAAATCAAGACCCCGACACACACACCCCCGTCCCCAAATGTACTGTTGGTGAGTGTTGTTCTAAAGTGTGATTAAAAGGGAAAGAGAAGGAGCAAAGGCTGGCATTATACCAGTTTCCCCTCCACTCCAACTCTAACCCAGGCCCTTATTGTCTAAATGCATAATGTTGAGTGAGCACAGGAATGGGGGCGAGAGTGATGTCATCCCGCCACCCATAACCATGTGCTCACTCCTTCCCTATATGTGATTTTTATGAAGATGTTTATGAATGAATGTCTAAAGTGTATATAAAATTGAGTCCCAGGTGCTCTGTACAACAGAGATGTAGAACCATTGCAGCACAGTAACAGTTGGACAGCTTAAAGATCAGATGTTGCAACTTTCCGGGGATAATAAAAATTTTAAAGAGTCAGTATTAGATATCCAAGCCAGAAGTATGCGGGATAATGTTATTTTCTCTGGGATTCCGGAGGGGGCGGAGGAAAATCCGGAGGCCTTGGTTCGGGACTTCTTTCAAAAACAGCTAAAGTTGCCGAGTGAAACCATTAAAGCAATTACTTTTCATCGAGTTCACCGCCTCGGGGCTAAACGGCCTGGGAACACTAGACCGCGCCCGATAATAGCTAAATTCGAACATTATAAACAAAAGGAACAGGTTAAAAGCCGGGGTAGGGAACTACGTGGGACACATTTTAGTATGAACGATCAATATCCTGCAGAAATCCTGAGCAGAAGGAAAGTACTATTCCCGATAAGAAAGAAGAATATAAGCGAAGGAATAAGGGCTAACATCTCTGTGGATAAACTCTATATAAACGGTCAGCTGTTTAGAGATCCAGAAACTACTCCTTGGCTTTATTAGCCATATGATCAAGGTAAGAACTATATCGGTTGCTAATATTGATTAATATTATTAAATATAGTATTTGTTAATATTACTTACCAGATATATTTAATTTTTTTTCAGCACAGCTCGGTGGTGGGACACACTCAGATAGTGGTGATACACAAGGTGGGATGACACTTGATGTGGTAAGAGGGTGTTTTTGTTGTTTTTTCTTATCTGAATTATGTTTCCATGTATATCATTTCTCTTTGTTTTCTTGTCTATATTTTTCTAACTCAACAATTATCAGCGCACAAGCACAAGGGTTCACACACGTCTTTGTATATCCATACAATTACTTTATGAATGAAAACTTCCCTGATTCATTTTCAAAAGAAACAGCAATTACTTTATTTAAAAATCATATATAGTTATTCATTAAGGAATATGTTTTTGTCTGGATCTATTGTTATCTTTTATATTTGTGATAGTGGGTGTGGTATAGATTTATTATCATTAGCACAAGTATGGGTTCTTTAGGGTTTGTCACATGGAACATTAATGGAGCCGGTAGCCAACATAAAAAATATAGGATTTTTAATCAGATTAAAAGATTAAAGGCAGATGTTGTATTACTCCAAGAAATTCATAAATTGGCCTCAACTGTAGATGAGCTAAAATCTTCAGAGTTTCCTAATGTATTCTCAGCCTGTTATAATTCTAGACAAAGAGGGGTAGCAATTTTAATACATAAAAATGTTAACTTCACAGTATTAGATCAGGTTATAGACCCACACGGTAGATATATAATATTAAAGTTATCAATATTTAGACAAAATTATTGTATAGTTAGCATATATGGGCCAAATGTAGACGACGCTTCTTTTTTTCATGACTTTTTTTCCACTCTATCAAAGCACATGGATTCCTCACTGGTAATGGGAGGTGATCTCAACTTTGGTTTCAATGACAAAATAGACAGACTGAATACAGTGGGAACTCAACGCAGTTGGCAATCTATAAATATAGTTAAACAGTATATGAATGATTATGGACTCTGCGATGCATGGCGTTCTTTTCACCCTGATAGCAAAGAATATTCTTTCTTTTCACATGTGCATCACTCATATTCTCGTATAGATTATTTCATAGTAAGCAATTCATTGCTGACCAACATTTCAGACACTAAGATACACACCATTGCTGTCAGCGATCATGCACCAGTTACTCTATATTTAGATTATAAAAAAGAAACTAGAAAAAATATAAATTGGAGATTCAATACATCACTGCTTCAAGAAGAAGAATTTTTGCAATATTTTAAAATAGAATGGGCATCATATTTAGAGTTGAATGATTTGCCAGGAACATCAGCATGTACACTTTGGGAGGCTGGGAAAACAGTTATGAGAGGTAAAATAATATCCTATTCAACAAATAAAAAGAAAAAAGAAAATAAACGTATTGAGGAATTAGAGAAATCCATTAAACTATTAGAAGGTCTACAAGAAGAGGAAACACAGCAAAAACTACGCAAAGTAAAATTAGAACTAAATGAAATTATTGATAAGAAAAATAAATTCTTGATACAAAGACTTAGATTAGATAATTTTGAATACGGTAATAAATCAGGGAGCTTTTTAGCTAATCAACTTAAATTAAACAAAGAAAAAACATATATATATGGTATTAAAGATAAAGATGGAAATATAATTCATGATGAGGGAAAAGTAAACAATGTTTTTAAAGATTTCTATAAAACTCTATACACTCCACAAATAAATCCATCTAATGAGGATATTAATGAATTCTTAGAGAAAGTAACACTCCCAAAACTAGATATTAGTCAATCATCAAAACTAGACTCACCATTAACTTCAGATGAGCTCCATGAAGCAATTAAAAGCATGCCTAATAAGAAATCGCCAGGTCCTGATGGATATCCAGTAGAATACTATAAAAAGTTCTGGGATATACTGGAACCGATATTTTATAGAGTGCTACTTGAGTCAGAAGAAAATGGCAGGCTACCAACACATATGAATTCAGCCAACATTAGTCTCTTATTAAAGCCAGGCAAAGACCCAGTATTACCTACGAGTTATCGTCCAATCTCTCTCATTAATGTTGATGTTAAAATAATTTGTAAAGTCTTATCTAAAAGACTAGAGAAGATAACTCCTGTTATTATACATCCAGACCAAACCGGATTCATAAAAGGAAGACACTCAGACACAAATACACGAAGATTATATAATGTAATAGAGTATTCGTATTTTAAAAATATTGAAACAGCTATTTTTTCTTTAGATGCTGAAAAAGCATTCGATAGAGTAAATTGGAATTTCTTATTTGCTACCTTAAATAAATTTGGATTTGGGGATTACTTCATTAACTGGTTAAAAATATTATATAGTTCACCAACAGCGTGTGTCAGGACAAATAATCAATTATCTTCAAGCTTCTGTTTACAGAGGGGCACCAGGCAAGGTTGTCCACTTTCACCAGCATTATTTGCTATTTTTATTGAACCGTTAGCAGCAGCAATAAGGCAAAGTGTTGATATTAAAGGCATAAAGGGTAGAAACATAGAACATAAAATGAGTCTTTATGCTGACGATGTTTTGCTTTTTCTTGAGAACTCAGGAAACTCAATATCCAATGTTATCAAGTTAATAAACTCATTTTCAAAAGTTTCTGATTATTCTATAAACTGGACAAAATCTACAGTGCTTCCGATAAATTGTGTGTTTAATAATTCTCTTAATGAAAGACTACAATCAGGTAATATTAAATATTTAGGTGTTAATATCTCTCCTAAATTGGAGGATTTAATAAAATTAAATCATATCCCACTATTAAAGAAAATTGAAGACGATCTTACTAGATGGAGATCTCTACCCATATCACTTATGGGAAGAGTTGCCTCAGTAAAAATGATGGTGCTGCCGAGAATAAATTATTTATTCTCAATGATTCCAAATAAACCTTCAAATGAATGGTTTAAGTCCCTGGACTCTTCTATATCTAAATTCCTTTGGAACAATAAAACTCCGCGTATTAGTTTAAAAACATTACAAAAATCTAAAGATACCGGAGGATTAGAACTTCCAAACTTTTATTACTACTATTTAGCAAACAGGTTACAATATATATCAAAGTGGTTAAAACCGAATGCACTAGATGAAACTTGGATAGATATAGAACAAACTTTATGTAATAATATTAGGATTTCAGATCTACCATTTATCAGTACAGATTTAAAAAGACATGTCTGCTTTAAGAGCATCAATATTAGCTCATCTCTGACAGCATGGTGGGAGTATCTGAAAATGACAAAGTCTTCACTACTCCCATGTAGACATACACCTCTCTGGAACAATCCTGACATTCAACAAGAAAATAATATGTTAAATTTCCCAGGTTGGAGAATGAAAGGTATTGAATGTCTGGAACACATATTTGAGGGTATAGACTTTATTCCATTTAATAAATTAATAATACAATATGACATTGATAATAAATATTTCCTACAATACCAACAAATTAAGTCAATTGTAAAAAAGAAATTTAAGCTTAATAAAACATTGTTGGAAACACCAACATGTGTGTTAGAGTTTATTAATTTTCAACCACCCAAATTATTATCTAAAATATACAAAAAATTGTCTAGGATCGATGACTCGATAGCACTACCTGTTGAAAAATGGGAGTCAGATTTATCAATCAACTTTGAACAAAAAATTTGGTCTCAAGTATGTTCAAATACTTTTAAATTGACTAGAATCTCCAATTTACAATTAATACAATATAAGGTTCTCTATAGAGTACATTATACAGGGGAGCGAATGTTTAAGATGGGCTTTATACCATCTAACAAGTGCTCACAGTGCATAAGTAATACACCTGATGATTATATTCACGCGCTCTGGTTCTGTCCATCCGTTCAGAGGTTCTGGGTACAGGTATGTGAAGACTTGTCTAAATGTTTGAAAATTAATATCCCACTCTCTCCATCTGTTTGCTTATTGGGTATCTTTGAAGATGTTATACTAGAAAAAAATACATCCTATATGCTTTTCACTGCCTTATGCATCGCAAAGAAAACCATACTCGTAAATTGGAAAAATAAAAATAATCTTAGCGTTAATCAGTATAAAAATCTTCTGTTAGATCATATTAGTCTTGAAACAGCATCTGCCGACACATTGGATCAACCTATTTGGCATTCTTTGATCGGCTCCGTTACGTAGTGAGGGTGGGGGGTCTGGGATGTGGCCTTGTGGGGCATTGGGACTGGGGGGAGGTTGGGGTTTGGGGCGCCGGGGGGTTAGGGCTGCTTGGGCGGGGAGGACCTCGTCTTCGACCTGGGGAGGACCGGGGGGGGTTCTGGGGGACATCTACTGGGGGCGGCATGCGGGCCCTCGGGTGGTCGGTGGCGGCGGTCATGGGTCGCCGGTCGGTGACCCGGCTGTGCTGGGGTGGTTTCGGGGTGGGTGCCGGGGGCTTGGGACTCTGGGGGCGCGTCGTCCCCGGGCTTGGGCCTGGTGGGGGTCGGGGGTCTTGGGCTCTGGCGGGCGGGTCGCCGGGCTATGGGCTGGCTGGCGCTCTGGTGCCCAGCTCTGGCCGGGGGCTCTCGGCTCGCTGGTGGGTTGGGGTTCATATGCTGGGGGGTGGGTGTCTGGGGGCGTGACTGGTGGCCAATGGGAGGGAGCGGGCAAACCCAGCCTGGGTGTCTAATGTGTTATGTGTTTTGAAAGTTGTTAATATGAAGGGTGGGTATAGTATTTCTTCTGGGGTGGGGATTAGGTGGATGTCCTGGATGATGGTCTTGGACTATACTTGGCCGGTGTGCGGGCCCCGGTTGGGGCCTGTTCTTGGTGCTTCCTGGCTCTGTCGACGGTTGGGCGGGCGCTCTTGGCCGTGTCGTCCATGTGGGATTTTGTGTCCTCTTGGACGGCGGGCTGACTGCGGTTCGCAGGGGTCGTGGCGGCCCTGGCGGGTGTGGGCTGTTGGTTCTGCTGTTGGCGGCCCTCGGGGCCGTGTCCCTCTCTGGTCTTGGCTCAATGTCCTGGCGGTCGGAGAGGTGTTTCCTTTACCTCGCTCCTTGGGTGGACCTTGGCGAGCTGGGGGGTAAGCAGGGTCAGCGGGGGAGCTGACTCGCTGTGGGAGCACTGTTCCTGCAGTTATTTTTCTCCCCATCCCTCAACACGCACCTCCGCCCTCTTCATCTTAAATTAATACATGTAGGGAATTTGGGTCTCGGGTGTGCTGCAATGGTTTTACATCTCTGTTGTTAAGAGCACCTGGGACTCAATTTTATATACACTTTAGACATTCATTCATAAACATCTTCATAAAAGTCACATATAGGGAATGGAGTGAGCACTATGGCTATGGGTGGCGGGATGACATCAATCTCGCCCCCATGCCTATGCTCACTCAACATTATGCATCTAGACAATTAGGGCCTGGGTTAGAGTTGGAGTGGAGGGGAAACTGGTATAATGCCAGCCTTTGCTCCTTCTCTTTCCTTTTTAAATACACTTTACAACAACACTCACCAACAGTACATTTGGGGACGGGGGTGTGTGTGTCGGGGTCTTGATTTGTTAATTTCAATTTTATTTATTATGTATTTATTTATATATTATTTATTTATTTTTCTCTTGCCCCCCTGGTTGCCTTGCGGACATTCTGGGGGTGGGCCGTCAGGGGTTGTGCTGGGGTGTGGGGGGGTTCGGGGCCTGCGGGTTCGCCGTGGGCGGGGCTGGCAGTGCGCTCCCTCTGGGGCTGCTTGGGCTCGGGTGTCCTGTCCTGTCCTGTCGGCAGGGCGCGGGGTGTGCCGGATCTTGGACGTCTGCTGCTCTCCACCCCAGAATGAATGGGTCTACCTCCTGGGTTTGGATGTGGGCTGCCCCATGTAGGGAGCAGGTACATGTCTTGGACCTAGGGGGTATAGAGTGTGCATCGGGATTATGAATGGAGCGTGTCGTTATTGTTTGTCTTTCTGTGACTGAGGGTGAGGATGAGGGTGGGTCTGAATGAGTGTGTCTGTGTATGAATGTTTAAGTGTCAGGCTGGGACTTGGACTGCCCCCTCTCTGATACTTCTGAGGCTACCCAGTGTCGCGCTCCTGCCACGTGGCCCCCTGGTGGGTGTTCCTCTGCCTACGGGCGTGCTTGGGGCCCTCACTATCTGGGGCTGGGCGCTTGGGCGTTTGTCAGCTCGGCCTGGTGGCTGCCTGGTGGGGCTCGGGTCCTCTGGTCCTGTCAGGTCTGGACCTGAGGGATGGGCGTCCCCGGTGCCCGAGCCTCGGTGACCGGCCCTGGGGCTACGTCGGTGCAGCGGGCTCCGGCGGGGGCCTGTGTATTGTCGCTGTTGACCCCGGGGGGTCATTGTGTGTGGTCCCTGGTGGGGTTCGTCCGGTTCTTCCACTTGGTCGGATCTGGGGAGTGGACGAGTGGCTCGTCCTGTTCGGGTGGTCCTGGGGACTCTGGGCTCGGGGTCCTTCCTGGGGTCTTGGGCTTTGATCGCCCCTTCGTCTGTCTCGGGCTTTGGGGGGACGGGTCTCTGATGCTTCACAGTTGCTACTAAATGTTCTATTGGAGGAACCTCATTCACTTATGCATGCTCACAACCACACACAAATGGATGCAGGGATGTATAGTAGATGTATGTAGATGGGTATATAAATGAATATAAATATATATGTATGTATATTGTATATATATTTGTAGGTATGGGTATGTGTATTTATAGAAATATTTGCAAGGTCATGAATATTATCAGTCTTTATGCTTGTATGTTTCGTTGTTGTGTTCTGTCATGTGCTTTGCAGGATTGTGGACGGAGGTTTGGTGTGTTTGCCTTGTGCTCTTTCTGTGGACAATTGTTGTTTTGTTGTTTTGTTTTGTTGTCTCACTTTCTCTTTTCTTTCTTTCTCTCTATAAAAAAAAATAAAAAAAAAAATACATATTGGAGTGAGAGGATGGCTATAAGGTGTGAAGGGAGGCCATCTATAAATGGAAAAAAATAAAAAAAATAAAATAAAAAAAAAAAGGGGGACCGTAGGGTGTGTTCCAACTATAAGGGGGATCACACTCTTAAGCCTCCCTGGTAAGGTCTATTCAGGGGTTCTGGAGAGGAGGGTCCGTCGGATAGTCGAACCTCGGATTCAGGAGGAGCAGTGTGGTTTTCGTCCTGGTCGTGGAACACTAGACCAGCTCTACACCCTCAGCAGGGTCCTGGAGGGTGCGTGGGAGTTTGCCCAACCAGTTTACATGTGCTTTGTAGACTTGGAAAAGGCATTCGACCGCGTCCCTCGGGGGGTTCTGTGGGGGTACTCCGGGAGTATGGGGTACCAGGCCCTTTGATATGGGCTGTTAGGTCCCTGTACGACCGGTGTCAGAGCTTGGTCCGCATCGCTGGCAGTAAGTCAGGCTCGTTTCCGGTGAGAGTTGGACTCCGCCAAGGTTGCCCTTTGTCACCGATTCTGTTCATAACTTTTATGGACAGAATTTCTAGGCGCAGCCAAGGTGTTGAGAGGATCCGTTTTGGTGGCCTTAGAATCGCTTCTCTGTTTTTTGCAGATGATGTGGTCCTATTGGCTTCATCAGGTCGTGATCTACAGCTTTCGCTGGAGCGGTTTGCAGCCGAGTGTGATGCGGCCGGGATGAGGATCAGTTCCTCCAAATCCGAGGCCATGGTCTTGAGCCGGAAAAGGGTAGCATGCCCTCTCCGGGTCGGGGAGGAGGTCCTGCCCCAAGTGGAGGAGTTTAAGTATCTCGGGATCTTGTTCACGAATGAGGGAAAACTGGAGCGTGAGATCGATAGGCGGATAGGTGCAGCGTCCGCAGTGAAGCGGGCGCTGTACCGGTCTGTCGTGGTGAAGAGAGAGCTGAGTCAAAAGGCAAAGCTCTCAATTTACCGATCGATCTACGTTCCCACCCTCATCTATGGTCATGAGCTTTGGGTTATGACCGAAAGAACAAGATCTCGGATACAAGCGGCTGAAATGAGTTTTCTCCGCAGGGTGGACTCTCCCTTAGAGATAGGGTGAGAAGCTCAGTCATCCGGGAGGGACTCGGAGTAGAGCCGCTGCTTCTCCACATCGAGAGGAGCCAGTTGAGGTGGCTCGGGCATCTGGTTAGGATGCCTCCTGGACGCCTCCCTGGTGAGGTGTTCCGGGCATGTCCCACCGGGAGGAGACCCAGAGGAAGACCCAGGACACGCTGGAGGGACTATGTTTCTCGGCTGGCCTGGGAACGCCTTGGGATTCCCCCAGAGGAGCTGCTCCAAGTGGCTGGGGAGAGGGAAGTCTGGGCCTCCCTACTTAGGCTGCTACCCCCGCGACCCGACCCCGGATAAGCGGAAGAAAATGGATAGATGGATGGATGGATATTTTTCATTGTAGCACTTTGAGATCTGTTTGATGTAAAGTGCGTTATAAACAAAAGTTATTATTATTAAAAGTTATTATTTTGTCCAGTCAGTGTAAATTATTAACCAAGTTTTCTGTTTATTCTGAACCTCAGTGAACAAAGTGAAAGACTTGGGTTGATCATGGAGTAATAAATTTTCCTTCAATGACATGTATAACAAGATGTGCTACTGTGTGTGTGTGTGTGTGTGTGTGTGTGTGTGTGTGTGTGTGTGTGTGTGTGTGTGTGTGCGAGAGAGAGAGAGAGAGAGATAGAGAGAGAGAGAGAGAGAGAGAGAGAGAGAGATAGATAGATAGATAGATAGATAGATAGATCGATCGATTGGGGTAGTGTGTATCTAATAATTTATTGTAATGTTAGATTGATGTTTGTGTTCAGATCTTTGCAGAGTTTCACAGAATTACAAAGCTCAACCTGAAGAATCACTTCTACTGTTTTGGACCAACGCCCTCGTCTCCAGAGCTCACCCAGAGAGAAGCTGCTCGTCCGGGGCAAGTGTCTGATGTTCTGCCTCGGCTCTTCTGAACCTGTCATCTCCACGTTAGTGATTTTCATTTTAGCTTCAGTTGAAATGTTCTTACACACCAAACCAGAAGAACGCTTGTGCTGCATTATTCTGATGTTTGTTCTGACACAACACCTGAGAGAAATTCTTTTTTTTTTTAGGACTAATTAAATGGAGAAACAGTACAAAAGCACACTTTTGTTAGTCTCTTTTTTTCAAGGTTAATGGTGCAGTGCTGAACTGCCACTTAGCACAGATTGAGTTTCAGTTTGTCCTCTGTGTACTTTTCCATGGGTCACGGTCCTCACGGAGTGTGTACTTTGGTGTACTAAATGTGCAGGTAGAGTTTTAGATAGCGCCAGGAGGGAGACTCAGACCTCTTGCACCTGGTGTCTTTTCATGTTGCACGCTTCGTGTGCACGCCTGGAGCAGTAGTGATGTTGCAGAGACCTGGGATGGAAGCTGTTGCCAACGTTCAACACTTAGGTATGAACTGGCAACGCTGTTTCTCTGTCCTGTGCTCCAGATGGTTTTTTTTTGGTGCCATTTAAAACTGAGCTCTTTGCATGAATGGATTATTTTGGGCGAAGGTTTTGTGTCCAATTTTTATCACTCGCTGCCAAAACAAAGGCAAAACTGTTTTGTAGCAAAACATCTTTTTAGTTATGAGGAACTTTAGGCAAACAGAAAGTAATTCCATCTGCAACTGCAAATCTTACCTGTTGCAGATAACTTCATCTGAGTTCATCTGAGGGACGTGCGGATGTTTGAATTGCTGCTGCTGCTGAAATCTTACCTGCTGCAGATAACTTCATCTGAGTTCATCTGAGGGACGTGCGGATGTTTGAACTGCTGCTGCTGAAATCTTACCTGTTGCAGATAACTTCATCTGAGTTCATCTGAGGGACGTGCGGATGTTTGAACTGCTGCTGCTGAAATCTTACCTGCTGCAGATAACTTTAAAGAGCCTCATTTCGTTGTTGTGGGCTGTTGTGGATCAAACGAGCGGAGAGTGAAGCGCGGAGGATCTGGATCGTCGCTGTTTGGTGCCTGTTTTCACACCGAGAGCTGTTTGTAGATCAGACGAGCAGAAAGTGAAGCGCGGAGGATCAGGATCGTCGCTGTTTGGTGATCGTTGCTGTTTGGTGCCTGTTCCACACTGTTGGGGAGCTACTTGTGGATCAGACGGGCGGAGAGAATCGTGCGTCGCTGAGGATCAGGAGCTGCTGTTGCTGTTGTTTGGTGCTGTTCACGCTGTTGTCCCTTTGCTGTCCTGATACAGGCTACAATCATGCCCTTAATTTTAAGAGGCATTTCTGGCATCACACTCTGCTGTTTGCTGCAAATTGCTTGTTTCTACCCGTTGATTCTGGATCCAGCTCGTGTTAACCAGGACCACATCCATTCATATTCACAGGGGGGCTGGACCCCCTGTAGTTGGGCCTCCTCAAAGGACCTGTTTGCACACTTAAATTGTGACGCTTTATGGTCAGAGACTTTTCTGCATCATTCATATTACTGTCCTTATTTTCAGTTCTCAGACTACCTGGAATCACTGAATCTTATCAACACATCTGGATCTGCCCATCACAGCGACTTTCATTGTTTTTGGGCTCTGAATGATCGTGTCTTCATCAATGTTTCACATGGTTCAATTATGGGGGCAAAATGTCACACTGTTAACTGCTGTAATTACACATCACTGACAAAGAAGTCAAGTAAATGCCTGATATTAATGTTGTTATTGATCTCAGGGATTCAGCCAAACCCAGGGCCAATCACTAACTACTGTACACCTAATGAGTTCAAAAATATTTCAGGTCTCCGTTTTCTGCATGTAAACGCTCGTAGCCTTCTAAAAAAACTTGATGAATTGAAAATCCTAATCACTTCTTCTGGGGCAGATGTGATCGTTATCTCTGAAACTTGGCTCAAAAAATCTGTTTCGAAAAATGACCTGGCAATCAATGAATTTAAGATCTATCGTTGTGATCGTAATACAAGGGGAGGTGGAGTCGCTATTTACATCAGAGATTCTTTGGCTGCCAGGATTGCATCTAAAAAAACAATCGCAAACCAGTTTGAGGCTTTAGCTGTGAACATCACTTTGAAAGGAGGTCAGCCCTTAACTGTTGTTGGATGTTATCGTCCCCCCTCCGCAACACCTGAAGCTCTGGCTTCCCTGACTGAATTCATAGGAAATTTAAAACACAATGAGATTGTTATGGCTGGAGATTTCAACATTGATTGGAATGAGTCGACCCCCCTCTGTGATAAATTCAAGGAATGTTGCCTATCTCTCAATCTAACACAACTTATCGATTCTCCCACCAGACCAAACATAAAATGTCCTGAAAAATCTTCTACCTTAGATCTGTTTTTCACAAATGCTCCTCACAAATTTCCTGGTATAGGTGTATTTGCTAACGTTCTGAGTGATCATTCCATAATAGCAGCTCTTAGATCTACTAAACTTCCACCTGCTAAGCCCAGAATAATTCAAAAAAGGGATTTGAAACGTTTCTGTGAACAGTCATTCCTTTGGGATCTATCCCACTTTGATTGGCAACATATCCTACAAATCAATGACGTGAACACCGCTTGGAACTATTTTCATAATAGTTTCATTCTCTTTGTAAACAAACACGCACCTTTCCGGCAGTTCAGGATAAAGGGCCGTGACAGCCCCTGGTTTACTCCTGAACTAGCTGATCTCCTACACTGGAGAGATCATCTTTGGGCCGCAGCAAGAAAATCACACTCAGACACTGATTGGTTGAAATTTCGGCAGCTAAGGAATAAATGCACAACTGCCATCAAAGCCGCAAAACGTAACTACTTCTTATCTCAGACCTCCAAAAATCTAAATGATCCAAAAAAATTCTGGAAAACCATTAAATCTCTCTCAGGCACCCCCCAATCATCTGACCTCCCATCACAATTTCTTGTTGACTCTGTTCCTGTGTCAAATAAGCACGAGATCCTGAACTGTTTCAATAAACATTTTGTTGCTTCTAGTTCATTATTTGACACAGTTACAAACGGAAAATCAGCCACTTTATCTAATAATCAAACTTCTACAAATCAAATCCCTCCTACAAGTCAACCATCTGTTAATCACACCTTCTCTTTTTCTCCGTTCTCAGTCAGTGAGGTAAATAAACTGTTAAATGATCTTGATCCAAAAAAATCTGCAGGTCCAGATGAACTTCCACCTTATTTCTTAAGGCTGGCTGCTCATATCATCACAGTCCCTGTGACCCACATCTTTAATCTGTCCATAAGCCAAAACACCATTCCGGATGCTTGGAAAACAGCATTTGTTCTTCCTTTGCTGAAGGGAGGTGACCCCACCTCACTGAACAATTATCGACCGATCTCTAAACTCTGCATCTTAGCCAAGGTTCAAGAAAAACTGATAAACTCCCAGATCAAAAATTATCTGGACTCATTTAACATCTTACCTCTCCATCAATCTGGTTTCAGGAAAAAACACAGCACAACAACTGCTTCTCTGAAGGTTCTGAATGATGTTGTTGAAGCATTGGATGCTAAGGACTATTGTGCTGCACTTTTCTTAGACCTGTCTAAAGCTTTTGACACTGTGGATCATAACATCCTGTGTCATAAGCTCTCAGAAATCGGTTTCTCTGATCACACCATCGGTTGGTTTTCTAACTATCTTTCCAATCGGAGGCAATGTGTTCAACATAACGGTACTTCTTCCAGCTATTTAACAGTTAAAAATGGTGTACCACAAGGCTCAGTTTTAGGACCCACTCTCTTTACAATCTACATAGCTAATGTAGGTCACTGCATCCCTGATGCATCCTTACATTTCTATGCTGATGATACAGTTGTTTACTGCCGAGCTAAAACAGTTGCTAAGGCTTTCCTGTTACTGCAATCTGCTTTTGACATCATCCAGTCAGATTTGTTCCGTCTCAAACTTGTCCTAAATGCTGATAAAACAAAAGGGATGTTTTTTTCAAATAGGAAGGCGGTTCCAGCAGATCCTCCTCTGATTTTTTCTTCAAATGGTGTCCCTATTGAGTTTGTTGATTCCTATAAATATCTGGGTATCCTGATTGATTCACATCTCTCTTTTAAACTCCACGTGGAAAACCTAGTGAAGAAACTGAAAGTTAAACTGGGTTTCTTTTTCAGAAACAGATCATGTCTATCACTGAATGTCAGGAAACGCCTTGTGTCTGTGACTTTCCTTCCCTCCATTGATTACGGTGACATTCTCTACATGAATGCTCCTACAAGCACCCTGCGGATGTTGGATGTTGTCTATCATGGTGCACTAAGATTCATAACTGGTTGTGATTATCGTACCCACCACTGCACCCTGTATTCACTGGTTAACTGGACATCATTAACCTCACGCAGACTCTTCCACTGGTACATTTTCATCTTTAAATCACTTCTTGGTCTGCTGCCCTCATACATCTCCTCCTACATGTCTTTGCGTGAGTGCAGCTACAGTGTGCGCTCTCAGGACATGATTACCTGCAGTGTTCCGTCAGTGAGGACTGAACTTGGAAAAAGGGCCTTCTCCTACTCCGCTCCTGCTTCATGGAATATCTTACAAAAAGATCTGAAGCTCTCGACCTTGACTTCTCTAAATGGTTTTCAGAATCTGTTGGAATCCTGGCAAAAACCAATGCAGATCTGTTCCTGTCTTTGATTTTATACGTCTACCTTATAATGTTTTGCTAGTTTTTTGATACTTTGTAAAAAAAAAAAAAAAAAACTTTTTTTTTTTTTTCTTCTCTCTTTTGTTTTCTATTGTTTATTGTTTGTTTGTTTATTGTTTATTGTTTAAGGAAATTATACCACTGCTGTTCATTGTTCTTTAGTTTTAGCAGGTCGCTTTCGTAAATGAGCCCTTGAGGTTCAAAAGATTTACCTGACTAAATAAAGGTTGAATGAATGAATGAATGAAAACTGAAAAAAAGATGGCCGAGGTAACAAAGACACCATCAAACTCCAAAATGGCTTTGATTTGGTCAGTTTTATAGATTTTGAGCTACAATTTGCTGAGTCATCTCCAGCTTGTCCGCAGAGAATTCATGATCAGATCTGTGTTGAAACTTTGCCATTGTTCTTCTCGTCACGTTGTTTGTTGAACCCAAGCGCAGACTCAGAGGAACTCAGGGAGTAAAGAACTTATTTATTAATCAAAACTCAAAACAAAAGTTGTCGAAGCAGCAAAAACTTACAAACCAAGAGCGCAGGGCGACACGGAGGAAACGGACTGAAGCACAATCCACTGACAACCTGGAAACACAGACGCTGAACTGAAATGGACACGAGCAGGTGAGATGGAGCGGACTACCTGAGGGGGGGAAACAGGAAACGCAGGAAAAACAGACTCGGTGAACACAAGTCGACACAAACATCACAAAACACAGATTCTTCTGTTAACACAATATTTTGTGAACCACTAAACAAATGAACAGTATTTTAGTGAAACTTTCAGAAAATAATCACACGTTCTACATCTGATTAACTTTTGGACTTAACCCAAATTAATAGCTGCCACAGCCAGCTGCCCC
>JBBPBX010004483.1:0-67500 GCA_038048925.1 Garcialebias charrua | reverse complement strand
ATTTGATATTCACCCTATTATAAGTTTAATCATATAAATATTTGCTAATTTAAGCTTGTTCTACCTTTTCTGCCAGTTTTTTTTTTTTTGCATATTTAGATAATGTTATCAAGTTTTTGTGGTAATTTCTGCTACTTTGAGCAACCATCCTACATCCTGCTCAGCTGATGTGAGTGCTTGTCTTTGAAGTTTTCATCCTTCATTGCAGGAACGTGTCCTCGGTCGCGTGCTGATGAACTATGACCAGTCTGAAGAGTGGACGCTCGCAGCCAGAGCACGCTGGAGTGTGTAGAGATGGGAAAACGCTGCAGCTGAGCAGGTGACATTATGTCATAGACAACATCCATCCAGTGTACATCCATCTTTCATTATCACCCACCCATGCATCCATCCATCATCCATCCACCTATCCATGCATCCATCCACCCATCCATGCATCCATCCACCCATCCATGTATCCATCCATCATCCATCCACCCAGCTTTTGGTCCTAGTTCATAATAGCTTTGTTTTGCAAATCTAGCTTTCTTCTCAATTTATTCCCTAAGGATCTCATTAATTTCTTTCCTTTTCTTTTCTACTTCTGTTTTAGGATTGAATGACTTGTTGTTTGTTTGTGTTCTTCCTCAAGGGATTTAAGATTTTCTGTTTTATTTTTATATGTAATCATTCTTATACGTTTTTGCGCCGCTGTAAGGGCTATCAACTTTCCCCTCAAAACTGCTTTCAGTGCATCCCAAAGCATGGCTGGATTCACATCTCTTGTATCATTTTCTTCAATGAATCGTTTGATTTCTTCCTTAATTTGTTTTATTTTATCTTCCTTGTTTAAGATGCTCAAGTTAAGTCTCCATACTGTATTTATTTTCCTGTTATCAAGGTTAATTTTTAGACAAATCATTTTATGGTCTGAAACATCTGCTACTTCAATCTTGCATTCTGTTACATTATGGATTTCTTCTGTATTGATCAGAAAGTAGTCAATTCTTGAATACACTTTATGTGGAACTGAGTAGTGTGTGTAGTCCTTCACTTGAGGGTGAAGTGTCCTCCACACATCCACCAGCCCCACTTCTTGTATCATTGCATTCAATAATTTTGTCTTACAGCTCTTACGGTTTTTGACACTAGTTGTGTCCATGCTACTATTCAAAACCACGTTGAAATCACCGACACAGATCAGAAGTCCTTCATTTTCCTGGGCTACTAAATTAAAGACATCTTTAAATAATTCTTTCTGACATTCCGGTGGAGCATAAACATTGACGAGGGTGACTAGTTTATTTTCCAACCTTCCTTTAAGTAACACATATCTTCCCTCTTTATCTATCATCTTTTTATAACATTCAAAGTGTACCACATTTGAAATCAGAATAGCAACTCTCCTTTTTTTACTTGGTCTGTATGAACTATAGAAAGTGTTCCTATAGCCCAATCTTTTTAATTTTTCATGCTCCTGTGAAGGCAGGTGAGTCTCCTGCAAGAAGGCCACCTGAGCTTTTTCTTTTCTAAGCTTAGACAAAACCTTACTTCTTTTAACTGGACTGTTTAACCCATTCAGTGACACCACCTTAATATTATTCCAAGTCATATGAGCTGAAATGTATATTTGAACTCTCCAGACTGAAAAAAAGAGGCCTGAACAGGCCTTCTAAACTCAAATACTGTATATCCACAACACAATGAAACATAACATAAAAACATAAAACAAACTTACATTCCGGGGTAATTCTTACACCCCCCAAAGTCCCCGTTGGCAGGCTGAGGGGCTAATCTCTGCAAAGAGGGCCCCTCTCTGGAGGTGAAACACACCGTTTCACCCATCCAAAAGTCCAACGTCATCCGACGACATTATTTCCCATTCAAAATAAGTTGGTTTATTTTCCTGTTATATCTGACTAAATTTTAATTATTCATCAACACTCCACTTTTATATGTCACTGAAAATCAACAATTTATCCTTTGAATTTTTACATACCCTGTTTAATATTGACTCGGGTCATCCATATGCGTCTTGTTTACTGTCCGGCGGGTTGCCATGTTGTCATTCGCGAAAGGCGCTCCACTTCCTTGTCCATCTCCATTGAGCTGGAGCCGGGTAGCTGCACATTGTATCCTCTGCTCCTTATCCTTTTGAGTTTTTACATACCCTGTTTAATATTGACTCGGGTCATCCATATGCGTCTTGTTTACTGTCCGGCGGGTTGCCATGTTGTCATTCGCGAAATGCGCTCCACTTCCTTGTCCATCTCCGCTAAGCTGGAGCCGGGTTGCGGCACCGTGTATCCTCTGCTCCCCATCTCCAACGCCGCTTCATGTGCGCTGCCGTACATCCGCACGCCTGTGCTACAGTGGATGCGTATTTTATCCAACGGTGTCTGGAACCGTACACCTTTCTCCTTTAAAGCTTTTTTTATGTGAGTATACTCTCTGCGCTTTTGAACCACTTCTGTTGCGTAATCATGGTCAAACGAGAGTCGTTGTCCTTCATACAAGATTTTATCAACCCAAGCCTTTTTCAATATGCTCTCTTTAGTGATGTAGTCCTGAAAATGTATTACTATTGACCTCGGTGGAGCATTTTGACCCGGCTTTTGCGTCAATGCTCTGTGCGCTCGCTGTATATGCAGGTCCATGTCTTCAGGAAGCATAAGTGTGGCTTTTAGCAACTTGTCCACATACCGGGGCATGGAGTCTCCCTCTTTTCCTTCAGGATTCTATACAAACGGATATTATTCCTTCTAGATCTCCCTTCTATATCTGTTAATTTACTTTGTGTCTCCTTGTGGCTTTTCATTACTTTAACAAGTGTGTCCTTCAAGGCTGTAGTCAGTGTCTCCGACTCAGCTACTCTGGCTTCAGCTCCAATCAGCCTGTTTTCCAGTTTGTTGATTCTCTCGGTGTTAGCAGAAATGCTCTGGTAGATTTCACTTTTTAGTTCTTTCAGCTCTGTTTTCATGTCTTCTTTAATTTCTTCTTTTAATCTTTGGAAGTCATGTTTGTTTTCTTTTCGGAATTTGCGTAGTTCGGTCTTAATTGCTTGCAGCATCACGCAAACATTTTCCTCTTGATGTTGCTTCTCTTCCATTTTCTTCTCTTCTTGTTGCTTTTCTCGTTTTGTTCGACTCCTAGTTGTTGTGCCCCTTTTCATTCCAGTATGGTTCGTGGGATGTGCCGATTTTATCTTGAATTCAAAAGTTTTTAGCTCAATTGCCGTCAGCCACTCTAAACTATGCTACCATCTTGATTGCCGCCAATTCAAAGTTTTTTTAATTTGGCGCCGTGCTTCATCACGGGAAATCCAGATACAAACCAGATTCCAAAAAAGTTGGGACACTAAACAAATAGTGAATAAAAACTGAATGCAATGATGTGAAGGTGCCAACATCTAATATTTTATTCAGAATAGAACACAAATCACATATCAAAAGTTTAAACTGAGAGATTGTATCATTTTAAGGGAAAAATATGTTGTTTCAAAATTTCATGGCCTCAACAAATCCCAAAAAAGTTGGGACATGCCCATTTTTACCACTGTGTGGCATCCCCCCTTCTTCTTACAACACTCAACAGACGTCTGGGGACAGAGGAGACCAGTTTCTCAAGTTTAGAAATAGGAATGCTCTCCCATTCATGTCTAATACAGGCCTCTAACTGTTCAGTCGTCTTGGGCCTTCTTTGTCGCACTTTCCTCATTATGATGCGCCAAATGTTCTCTATAGGTGAACGATGTGGACTGCAAGCTGGCCATTTCAGTACCCAGATCCTTCTCTTACGTAGCCATGATGTTGTGATTACTGCAGAAGGCATTATCTTGCTGAAAAATGCAGGGTCTTCCCTGAAAGAAATGACATTAGATGGGAGCATATGTTGTTCTAGAACAGGGGTCTGCAACCTTTACGAACAAAAGAGCCATTTTTGCCCCTTTATTCAATACATTAAGTGTGTCTGGAGCCATGGCAATGTGGTCCAACTGATCATCAACTGTGGACCACCTTAAATTTGTTGGATGGGGCTTTTCTGGCCATTACAGGTGACTTTATAAAACTAAAAATATCAAATGGTTTTTAACATTTGATATTTTTACATTTTAAGACAAAGGAAAAACTGGATTGTTGTAAAGAAAGAAAATAAAAATACAGATTTTAACAATTTTGCAAATTTGTAAAAGAGCGGCTCACCCCACTGTGAAACAGTAGCTCTGCCCCCAAGACAAAATTCAAAAAATGCAACAAAGTGGGAGTGTCATCAGACACTACCTAAAGGAGGGGGAGGCAGGTGGGGGTTGAGCGAGGAGGTGTGGCCAGGCCGAGAGACCATTGTTTCTGAACATTAAAATTACATTAGTAATAAACAACAAGCAACAACAAAGAATAATTATGTACTCACCCGATCTATCCAAAACAAAAGGCGTAAAAAAAAGAAAATAACACAAGATATGCCGTGACCAGGGATCGGACCTGGGTCTGTCGTATCCCAAACCCGCTCCTACACCACTGCCCTATCGTGGCATTTATGTGTTATTCGTCCATTGCACAATAAGAAAACAAATACAACCAAATAGTTTCGATGTAGTGAAAAGTATTCCTAAAATAAATAAGTTAAAATATACAAATAACTATTGCCATTCCGAAAACTATAATATGCTTCTTTGCAGTACTTTTCCGGAGTGCAATGTACCACTTCCATATAAGGTATGTACTGCAGCAAGGACCTTCCATCTCTGCAGGGGATTGGCTCTGCTTGAACCACTTTTGTGACGACAGAGTGCGAAAACACGTCACAGTGCGAATCGTAGACCAATCAGTAAATTAAGGTGTAATTCACCAGTTCAACCCATAGGACTACCGTAAACACGTTTTTAGACCAAATATTGCCGATTTAAACAAATACGCACAAATATATGAAAATTAACACAGCCATAATGCTATAAAACATTTTAAACACATTCTAGGGAGTTTATCAGCTAAAAAAAAAGTTAATTTGGTGTTTAGTTCCAATGAACTTTGCAGACCTATTTTTTTTTTTTATTGTGAAAAAATTAAGGATCCTAATTTGAAGAGATAATGCATAAAATGAGTATGCTTTACACTTTGTATTGTTCTACTACTGGTATTCACATATTTGCAAAAAGAATATCAGGAAGACTGGTAAAACAACATTGTTTTATTTTAGTATAACCAATAAAATTCATTTTTATGTTAGTTTTGGTCAAAGCTTGAAAGAGCCGCTGTAGATGGACCAAAGAGCCACGTGTGGCTCCAGAGCCGCAGGTTGCAGACCCCTGTTCTAGAACCTGAACATAGTTCTCTGCATTAGTGGTGCCTTTCCACACATGCACGCTGCCCGTGCCACAAGCGCTCATGCAACCCCATACCATCAGTGATGCAAGCTTCTGAACGGAGCGTTAATAACATTTTGGGCTATCCTTGTCCTCTCTGCTCCGGATGACATGGCGTCCCAGTGTTCCATAAAGAACTTCAAATCGTGACTCATCTGACCACAGAACAGTCTTCCATTTTGCCACACTCCATTTTAGATTACCCCTGGCCCAGTGCAAACATCTGATCTTGTGGAGCTTGCTTAGAAATGGCTTTCTCTTTGCACTGTAGAGTTTCGGCTGGCAATGGCAGATGGCACAGTGGATTGTGTTCACTGACAATGCTTTCTGGAAGTATTTCTGAGCCCATTCTGTTATTTTCTTGACAGTGGCATTCCTGTTTGAGGTGCAGTGACGTTTAAGGGGCCGGAGATCACGAGCATCCAGTAGAGTTTTACGGCCTTGACCCTTACGCACAGCGATTGTTCCAGATTACTGTATCTGAATCTTTTGATGATGTTATGCATGGTTGATGATGATAACTTAAAAGCATGCATCAGGGTATTAAAAGTCTTTGCTATTTTATGCTGGGTAGATGAGGGTGTGGTCGTAAGATGGAGTAAGTCGCACTTGCCAGTGCTCCGGTTAAAACTTATTTTTCAGCACCAGCAAGCCCTCTACATGTACCTTTTTTTGCCTATTATCACGCACACAACTTCCTTCAAACATCTCTTTTAAAGATTTTAAATTAAAAATGCTCAAAAGTTGACAAGATCCAAGAAGGAAGCTGAGAAGGATGACGCTGGCCTAATAACCCTCGAGGCAATTACCTCGCTGCTCGAGGAGCACCGCGCGGCTCTGTCAGCTGAGTTCAAACAAACTTTTCACCAGCTGGATCTCAAATTGGACCAGACCCGGCTCGCGGTGGAGGAACACGGCCAGCGTGTGTCATCACTGGAACTTGTCACTAACGACCTGAGCTAGCGCATGTCGGAGGTGGAAAACACCTGCTCAACTCTCCAGGAGGAAAACACCAGACTAAAATCTAAATTAGCGGATTTAGAAAGTCGAAGCAAACGGCAAAATATTTGTGTGCTGGGTTTACCGGAGTCTATTGAGAGCGGACGTCCCACAGACTTCTTCTCCAACCTGCTGTGCGACATCTACGGGCGTGACACGCTTCCTTCTCCACCCGAACTGGACCGGGCCCATCGAACTCTCGCCCCGAAACCCGCCTCGGACCAGCGCCCGCGCCCGGTTATCCTGCGAGTACACCGGGTCCAGGTGAAGGAGCTCATGATCCGGGAGGCTCGACGCAGAGGCAGGCTTGAATACCAGGGAAAACCGGTGCGGATCGTGGAAGACTACTCCCCAGAAGTCCTCAACCAGCGAGTAGAATATAAGGACGTCATGGCTGCGCTGTACTCTCTGGGCTTAAAACCTGCTTTGCTTTTTCCTGCTCGACTCCGCGTGACTTTACCTGATGGAAACAGAAAGTGGCTGGGCTCGGTCGAGGAGGCGCAGAAGTTCATTGACACCTTTCAGGCTTCACAGCGCAAGTAATATTTAACTTTTTCTTTGACTGATGAGCAACGCGCTGTTCCCGCACTGGCTTTGATTATTACACTAAACTATTGTTTACATGAGGTGATGAACAGATGAGCAGGACTCTGCTCATACTCTCATTATCTGAGACTTTTTAGTTTTTACTGCAGCTTTTTTGGTTTTTGTATTTAAGCACATAAATAATTGAAGTATTCTTGTATAAAAATGGGTGAAATATATAATGTTTTCAATATATTATTTTGAACTATTAACATTTTTCCTCTTCCTGTATACCTGTTGACTATCTTGAATTGAATCTTGAATTGGTCTTGGACTGATTGAAGATTTAATTTAGGATTAGGATTAATTTAACTTTGTTTATATGTATGTGCGTGATCACACATCTATGTGTACATTTCTGGCCTTGCATGAGGTGCTTATACAATTTTTTTCCCTTTTATGATACTGGAGCACTAGTTTAAAAGTTAGACAGGAGACTTATTTTTAATTTTTATGGAGCTTGCTGCTTCTGTTTTTTGCAGCTGTCCAGGGTGGGAAAGGGAGGGGGTGGGGGGTCCATCACTGCCATTAATTTATATTTTCTTTCACTTTGCCAAGAACTGCACAGCCATCAACACATTAGACTGTATTACCTACCTTTCTTATACAAATTATTAGTAATATGAGTGGTCAGTTGGTGTTGTCAAGCTGGAACGTCAAAGGTTTGAACCACCCCGTCAAGAGAAGGAAGGTGCTTTCTCATTTAAAACAGTTAAAAACAGGCATTGCTTTCCTGCAGGAGACTCATATTAGAAGTGACGATAGCAAACGATTACTGCAAACATGGCACGGGCAGAGTTTCCATTCCTCCTTTCGAGCAAAGGCTCGGGGCGTCTCGATCCTCATCAGTCAAGACATTTCATTTGAACCATTTCAAGTTAACTCAGATAAATATGGTCGTTTTGTGATTGTTTCCGGTAAATTGTACAACACACCAGTAGTGCTAGTTAACGTTTATGCCCCAAATACGGATGATGTTGGTTTCTTTGAGAAATTATTTTCACTGCTCCCGGACCTAAACACATATTCATTGATACTCAGTGGTGACTTGAATTGCTGGTTGGACCCAGTCTTGGACAGATCCTCTACAAACCCTGCCACAGCCAGCAGGTCGTCCCACACTATTCGTGCCTTTTTATCTAAATATGGCCTGTGCGATGTATGGCGTTTTTTACACCCAGCTGAGAGAGAATATTCTTTTTTTTCTCATGTTCATCACTCGTACTCGAGGATCGATTACTTTTTCATAGACAACAAACTTCTTCCCTCTGTCCGTGGCTGTGACTACCACAGTATTGTCATCTCAGACCATGCACCTGTCACTCTGTCTCTGTCCCTCCCTGACATTCCTATAAGGAGTAGACAGTGGAGATTCAATTCAACGTTACTGTCAAATAATGATTTTGTTACATTTATAGAAAAAGAAATAACCTTCTTTCTATCCATAAACAGAACTCCTGGGATCCCATTGTCAACCGTTTGGGATACCCTTGTAGGGATATAGCACCTTCATGTCCGTATGGGATGTGAGCCTCTCCACATCTCTCTGAAACTCTCAGTGCTACACATTCTTGAAGCCCTCAAGGAGACGAGTGGACACTTATATTTGTTACAATTATTATGAATTAATGGACACTAATTAATCAGATTGAACTTTCTCTTTAATGTGTGTTAATTCAGAATTGATCAACAGTATATTTTTGTCATTTAATGATGATTTTACTAAGCTGGTATATTTTAAATATGCCAAAGTTAAGAGAACATCTCAGAATGATCTTGCTTTAAACTGTCTGCTCTATGCAGAATAAGTGTCTAAAGTTGAATGAACAATCCTTCGTATTTGTTTGACTGTTTTTGGAACGAAGGAAAAGTTCCAGACATAATTTGCTTTCTGTCTCCCGTCCTTTCTAAAAACAATGAATCTGTTCCCAAAACAAATTACATGGCTTGTTCACATGCACCTGCATCTTCTCACGTATGTTTTCTATGTTTTGTCTACCCTATCATCTGTCACTCAACTCACTCACTTGCAAAGTCACACCCTCTCTAGGGGTACGACAACCAATCAGCAGGAAGTATGTGACTAAGTCACACCCCCTTCTTAAAGGAACACTTCCTATTGATTCTTAGAGTGCAAGGGAACCACTACTCTACAACAGTGAGTTCTCTGGGAGAATGGAAGATGCATAGACGTCTTTCTCCAAGCTGTTGTACGTCCCGGCCATCAGTCAAAGGCCCACGTCTTCAGCGAGGCTTACAGCACGTCAGCTGTTAGCCATCTGAGGGTCACAGCTCCAAGCTGTGAACACTTTTCCTGGAAGTTATCTTGAAACCAAACCGGAGCTGATAACATTACTCTGGGAGGCTTCTGCAGACTTCACGAGACCGTGGCAGGATGAAAGTAGTCGCCTATAAAACGCAGCAAGGCATGCACGTCTGGCTTGACTAATTTACTGGCGTCGAGATAAGAAAATCTTCACAAAGGTAAATGTCGTTTCATCACGGTACGGATGTCCAGCCGAAACCAAACAGAGGATGAGCCACTCTGGTTACCATCTCAAGATAAGATTCAACCATTTCCTTTCTCCTTCCTCCTAAACTCCTCCTATTTCTTATTTTTCATAAGCTATTAATCTGTCAAGTAATGTGCCAACAGTTAAATCCTAACTGTCTGTTTGTTTTAATTTGAATTCTTGTCAACGTAGTTATTAAATCAGAGCTAATATCGATACAAATGTTTAATGTAATTTTTGTGATAGTTTCAATAAAAGGTCTATTTTTCTGGTAGACCAACATAAGTTGAAGTCTCTTGTGAAATTACATTTCTGGCTAATCACATCACAGATTTATTGATTTATTCTGAAAAAGTTGAGACCCCGTGAAATTGGTGGCATGTTTGTGCAGATAAAAGTCTGCTCAGACCTGCGCATCTAAAACTATAGGTAAGTCAGTAAACTGACCAGTAAGTCTTATATCTCTACAATAATGGTGGTCCAGTAAGTGTTTAAATACCTTACCCCACATTATTCATTACATATTGGTGGCCGCGTACGGTCTTCTGAAAGATTAAATTGATTAAGTTGTTTTTGTAGCTTATTGTTACGGTATTGTTGGCATTAGTTTGTATCCTGTTGTGGACTTATGGAATAGTTTTGGCTGGTGAGTGTCTCAGAGATTGCTAATCGTGGCATTGTCTGGTGCGTTTCCCGTTAGAATTATTTTTTCTTTCACATTTCAACGTATGCTTGAGGCGGATGGATGAATGTTTGTTTTTGTGAGACGTTCATAACGTGTCGCGAGGCTGCATGCATTTTTCTTTGTTGTGACCGCCGTGTCACCTCTGCTTCATTCTATTACATCTGCGGTTTGCTGTTGATGGTCTGTTTCACTCATTTGCTGCTCCATTTTTACCTAATCTGTTACAACGTGTTGTTAGCTGAGGTTCTGGTGAAACCCACTCAGTTTGGACCGGACGGGATCCGGTTCCGTTTGACGTAAAGTCCGTTGTTGTACACAGTTAGCGTGCTGCCTTCTTTGGGGGACGTGGGAGTTAGCCTGGTTGTGTTTTAGCTCATTAACAGTATTTTCTGCGGTGTAAAAATACGTTTATTTTGTGATAGTGGGTCTAGAACTCTTTGAGTCGAGCTAACATTAGCATTACTGAGAGACAAAATGGCTGCTTAAAGCGTTGTGATTGGTCCATTGTGTGTCGTGTTCAAGAACCTTGGTTTCTGTAGACTCTGGTTGTCAGATTCATTTTTGTACACATTTCTGACAGTTGATCTGTGTTGTTTGGGTTCTATGCACGTGATATCGTTAAAGACTGGCTTAACCGCGGTGTTTTGCGATATTTATGACTGTTTTAGAACGTTGAAAAGTCCGTTCCACGCTTTTGTTCGACCGACCGCAGGTCCGTGAACACACCGCTCGAACGGCGCGTCACACGTGGGTGGCGATAGGTTTGGAAGACACAATTTCCCATGAACACTTGGGTTTTAGAACTACAGTTCTGTCTTCGCTGTGATTGGTCGATTACGCTGTATGTGTTGACGCTTGGGGGGTGAGGAGCTCACATCCTCGTCAACTTTCACTTCGGCTGTTTGTCCCAGACAAGTTTCCATGCTTGTTTGTCCATTACTGTCATTGAAAAGACTGTTTAAACGCTGTGTTTTTGTGATTTTAATGGGTGGATTGAGTCAGTTGTTCTAAAACTGCCGATCGCCATGTGACCAGATCACGTGACACCGGGAGTTGCAACTGTTTTATGAGGACCGACCTTATTTCTTTTAAACGCAGTTTAAAAGGTTTCACAGTTCAACCGATTTTGCTCACATGATTTTGTTTTGTGAGCCTGGGGTCCTAGAGCTTATCACGTTACGCTTTAGGTCTGTCTGATTGATGCTTTTCGTCCGTGTTAGATGTCTATGGGCTAAAAGCTGCAGCTTCGCTCACGGGTGATAACAGCGCCTCTATAGCGGTCAGATAGAGAAATTACAGTCGCTGTGATAAACTCATTTCCAGCGCTGTGCCCCCTGCTGGTTACTTTAGAAGACGCAGTCTTCCTGTAATTTGTACATGTTGAATGTTCCTGTTTTAAACGGGAAACATTTTGAGAATAGTGTACACACAGCACCCTTTCATTTGATTTTCACATGTAATCAAATGTTGATGGCAGAACAGTTACACAGAAGTAATACAGACTTGTCTGCTTTTTGATAAAACTTGACACTCTTATCATCAATTCTGTGCAAAGCTAGCTGTCTGTCCCTGTTTATTTTAAACTACATGTTTAAAATAACACAGATGAGGCGTCTTTTGTTTTGATTTTCACAAAAAATCACACAAAAATAGCCGACCGAGATGGTCGTCTCATGGGTTGACAATTTAATAATAATCACTGATTTTTGTTAAATTTCACATCTTGGATGTTACTGAGCAGCTGCACACAGGCCCTCCTGTTTATTTTAGATACAAGTTTATTTAGAATAACAGGCTGGTAGGCCTTGCTCTCTACGGTGGTTTCATTTAATTTGTGTTTCACGAATTTCCAGATAAGGTGGCGGCCTTTGCACATGAGGCTCCTGATACCACGACAGCCGATTTTGTTTGACCTTGTCACAGGTCGACAAATTCATAAAAATCACTGATTTTTATTTGATTTCACATCTTGGACTCCATGTTGACTGCCGAAGGCATCACATGGTGAGACTGCACACTGTGAAATAAGGCCATTTTACTTGATTTTTCACAGAAAATCAGTACAAAGATGGACGTTCAAACGGGTGCATCGCCTGATAGGGCCTCCTCTTTTATCGCACGTAGATGGACATCTGCTTCAGCGTATGCTAATTACTTAGCTGCGGTGGACATCTGTCAGGATAAGTGGGAAAGTCCCCTGTCGTTCTGCGACAGGCTGATGTCTGTCTACTCCGGTGGCAAGACTGTCCCTGGACTGGAGGAGGAGGAGGAGTTTAAAGGTCTTTTCATTAAGAATCTCATGCCTTTCCAGAAGAAATGTGTTCGCTTCCATGTTAATTGCAAAGAGAGTACCATGGCGGAAATTAAACAATGTGCTGTGTAATTTTTTGACATGCTCGAACGACGAAAAACACCCTCAGTGGTGTGCCCAGGTCAAAAGGTCACATCCCACTCGCTGGAAGTAGAAGAGGTTCCCTCTTCTTCAGAGTGCGAAAGTGGACAGGTATTTCATGATAAACATCAGTTCAGTTCCACAAGCTGGAACAGTGACTCAGATCGGTTCACAGGGAGTTCACAGGGTGCTGCCCCTGCCCCTCAGGTTGAAGACCCTGAGATGAGCAGAGAACCACACAAGGTAGGTGTTCGCTCTCTAGATGAACCCAGATGGTTCGGATCGAACCAAAAGAGTTCTCTCATGGATCTCACAGTAGGTGAAATTCGAAGGAGGTTGCATGGGCACCGTGAACCATTAAAAAATGGTCTGTCCCATCATGTACCCACGAGAAGCGGCCCTCCTGCCCCTGCCCCTCGAACTGTACAGTTTGAGACATGCAATGAGTCACACATGCTCCAGATTATGGAAACGGCGCCTCCGCGCGTGGACGTGACTGAGGTTGTGAGTTGTTTGTCAAATGTTTTGAATGTTACAGTGGTTGACCAAGCTGACACAACGTATGACGTTGTCCTTGATGATAACACAAACAACGTTGTTCATCCTGATGAAGCGACGCGCAGCACTGCCTTTTGCAACAACTCAGTGCACACAGTTGACAACAACAACGTCGACACTGACATGAATGCGGACAGCAAACAAATTGCTGAAAATCCACATCCTGAAGGTCATGAGGCAGACAGCCATCATGATGCTGACAACGACGACGATTACACAGACAGAGTCACACGTACACAGAAACGTGTGGAAAAACCTAAATGGTTTCTGTGTAACTTTATTAAAAGGAGGATGGCTAGGAAAGCTTACCTGCCACTCACATTGGAAGGGGTCCTCGCGCAAGAAGCACTCCTGGTTTGCGGCTCAGACGTGTCTATCATGTCAGCCAAACTGTTTGAGGAGCTAAGGACCGCCGCTAACGATGTTGACAGGCAAATACCCTTTGTGAAAGACACTTATGGTGAGCAACAAGGCCTTGCAAAGACGAGAACAACCCTAATAGCCATGGTTCACATGCAGATTGGCGAAATGTCACTATATATATATATATATTTGGGTAGCACGGTGGCACAACTGGTAGAGCTGCTGCCTCTCAGCGAGAAGGTTGCCGGTTCAAATCCCGGTCCGGGGCCTTTCTGGGTGGAGTTTGCATGTTCTCCCCGTGCATGCGTGGGTTTCCTCCGGGTACTCCGGTTTCCTCCCACAGACCAAAAAACATGCTTGTTAGGCTGATTGGTGACTCTAAATTGACCCTAGGTGTGAGTGTGAGAGTGGATGGTTGTTTGGTGTGAGTGAGACAGGTCCCTCTTGTAAATGAGTCCCCGTGACTCAACGAGGCTAGCCTGTACAAATAAAGGTTGAATGAATGAATGAATACCACCTGGTATATGTGTCTGAACTTGACTCACTCCAGACTCCATTTGTGGTTGGCCAAGATTTTATAAATCGCTTTGAAGCGATTATAAATTATGGCAATCAGACAATGTGGGCCACAGTGAGCAGTCCACTGCCAATCGAGGTACCTCCCCAAGGTCAGGACACTGACTGTCTAACAACAGGTACCGCTGAGGTCACATGGGATTCCCCAACCGAGACCACAAACACGGTAAGTGAACCTTCATATACAGGTAAGACAGAGGAGACTCAACAGGTGGACCAGACTCTGGCCCAACACGAGAACCTCCTCTGCGAGTTGACACCTTCAGCACTCACTGTGCACTACCTACCACCGGTAGAAGAAGGTGTGGAGATCCAAGGGTCCCACACCGATGACGCTGTACTGTTCTGTGGGACAGGTAATTCGGCATACAGCCAAGATTTCAGTGAAGTCTTGGTTCAAGGACATCCGAGTCCTGAAAGTGACAGTCTACAACACACTGACAGTCACTTGGACTCCATTGTTGCAGATTTTGGGGACCCCTCTTCAAACAAAAGGGGGGCAACCTCACACTACTTGCCACAGGTAGAGAAAGGTGTGGAGGTCCGAGGACCCCACACCACAGACGCTGTACTGTCCTCAGGGACAGGTAATTCGGTTATCAGCCAAGCTTTCGATGAAACCTTGGTTCAAGTGCATTTGAATCTAGAACTACTCAGAGATGACATAGTTCTTAGAGACTCACAGAGCACCTCTTCATTCATGAAGTGGGAAGACATACATCACAGAGACACGCCTGCGACGGCGCCGACAGTTGTGACACACCTGTATTACGCAGAAAGAGGTAAACGTACAGAGATACGTTGGCCGAAACCTATAAGGTTCCTGTACAAGGTTCCCAATAAACTGCGCGAACAGCTTAAACTAAACAATGGCATCCTAACTCGTGCCCATGGACGGACGTCCACACCCGTGCGCGTGGTCCCTCATGACCACAGGGGGGTGATGTTAGGTCATGCCCATGTCAAGGACAAAGATTTCAATAACCCCACAAACGACAAAGATCTCGCAAACTCAAAGACTTCATGGGAAAAGAAGGTCGTCCAAGCACAGGATAGTAAATAAACTAAACAGTTTAAACTATACTAGTTGCGAAAAGAAACCGTTCCAACTAGAACTTAGAAACGCTAAGCATAAAACCCACAACAAAAAACTAACCTTAACAACCGTTTAAATCTGCAGGATTTAATTGACATCGGTTATAAAGCTAAGAACTGTTTTTCTTGTGTGTGACACGTGGAATCTGACGACCAGAGTGAGTTTGACGTAGTGAAACGTTGTTTTTAGTTGCTTGATTGCTACTTTTGTTGTTATTGAAGTTGTTATTGTTTTCTGAACACTCCCAGCCAATAGAGGTTTTGATTGTTGATAAGTTGAAGACTTAAATGGATTTTAACTATGCCAACATGCTGTTCATTTTGTTAAAGATCTCAATCTTTGAAGAGTCATTGTAGATCAATACTACTTAAGGTACTATAATCTACACTGATCTCCCAATCATTTAGGTAGGACCGATTCGATCGTTTCTATTCTAGATCTATTCATTTTGATGAGTCTCGCCATAGACTTCAAAATTTATAGGGAATACCAAATCTTGCGTCGTTCGTCTAAAAGACAACAGACATTTAGACCAAACTAGATTTCATTTTTTTATTTTAGTTTAACCTAAACTAAATAATGAATGGAGGAATAGTTTGAATGAAGAGGCCTTCGTTACAGAAGCCCTCCACATTTCTATAGGTATAGATCCCTATATCTGATTTTTACAGCATTGATCCACCCCTTAATTGGTAATTGTAGCTGATCTAATCCATGATAGCTTACATACCAGGTGCATATAGGTAGGGCCTAATGTAAAATCCCAATCATAAGCCCACCTAAAACCACATAATTGCATGACACATTGAACCAGGGTGGCACCGACTGGAAGCCATCCAGCCTGCAACCTTCGATGTGGGGACCTGCTGATCCAACGTTGGTCTTCAACCTTCATCCAAGGGCCGCCTCCTCTGCTTCAATCGAGGGATCCCCTCTACATGCTGATTAAAAACCATTCTTGCTGATGAAATCAATAACCCCCATCATTGTGGAAGTACCGTTGTGGATTATAAGACTTTGTTTTCCAAAGGATCACAGACTCAGTTTTCCATGGGTTAACAGACTATGTTTTCCAAAGGATTGAAAGCTTACCACAATGGGATTGCCTACGAACAGTATGGAATTTCCAAAAACATTATGGGAGTATAATTTTGAACTTTTTTTAAATTTATTTTTTCCACTTGCTGGATTACATAGAGGTCAGAGACATTCGGTGGTATCCTTTCGTGTTGGAACTCATCTCCAAGGACAGGCGATGACTTCCAAAAAGGAGGACTGTAGGGATATAGCACCTTCATGTCCGTATGGGATGTGGGCCTCTCCACATCTCTCTGAAACTCTCAGTGCTACACCTTCTTGAAGCCCTCAAGGAGACGAGTGGACACTTATATTTGTTACAATTATTATGAATTAATTGACACTAATTAATCAGATTGAACTTTCTCTTTAATGTGTGTTAATTCAGAATTGATCAACAGTATATTTTTGTCATTTAATGATGATTTTACTAAGCTGGTATATTTTAAATATGCCAAAGTTAAGAGAACATCTCAGAATGATCTTGCTTTAAACTGTCTGCTCTATGCAGAATAAGTGTCTAAAGTTGAATGAACAATCCTTCGTATTTGTTTGACTGTTTTTGGAATGAAGGAAAAGTTCCAGACATAATTTGCTTTCTGTCTCCCGTCCTTTCTAAAAACAATGAATCTGTTCTCAAAACAAATTACATGGCTTGTTCACATGCACCTGCATCTTCTCACGTATGTTTTCTATGTTTTGTCTACCCTATCATCTGTCACTCAACTCACTCACTTGCAAAGTCACACCCTCTCTAGGGGTACGACAACCAATCAGCAGGAAGTATGTGACTAAGTCACACCCCCTTCTTAAAGGAACACTTCCTATTGATTCTTAGAGTGCAAGGGAACCACTACTCTACAACATTGAGTTCTCTGGGAGAATGGAAGATGCATAGACGTCTTTCTCCAAGCTGTTGTACGTCCCGGCCATCAGTCAAAGGCCCACGTCTTCAGCGAGGCTTACAGCACGTCAGCTGTTAGCCATCTGAGGGTCACAGCTCCAAGCTTTGAACACTTTTCCTGGAAGTTATCTTGAAACCAAACCGGAGCTGATAACATTACTCTGGGAGGCTTCTGCAGACTTCACGAGACCGTGGCAGGATGAAAGTAGTCGCCTATAAAACGCAGCAAGGCATGCACGTCTGGCTTGACTAATTTACTGGAGTCTAGATAAGAAAATCTTCACAAAGGTAAATGTCGTTTCATCACGGTACGGATGTCCAGCCGAAACCAAACAGAGGATGAGCCACTCTGGTTACCATCTCAAGATAAGATTCAACCATTTCCTTTCTCCTTCCTCCTAAACTCCTCCTATTTCTTATTTTTCATAAGCTATTAATCTGTCAAGTAATGTGCCAACAGTTAAATCCTAACTGTCTGTTTGTTTTAATTTGAATTCTTGTCAACGTAGTTATTAAATCAGAGCTAATATCGATACAAATGTTTAATGTAATTTTTGTGATAGTTTCAATAAAAGGTCTATTTTTCTGGTAGACCAACATAAGTTGAAGTCTCTTGTGAAATTACATTTCTGGCTAATCACATCACAGATTTATTGATTTATTCTGAAAAAGTTGAGACCCCGTGAAATTGGTGGCATGTTTGTGCAGATAAAAGTCTGCTCAGACCTGCGCATCTAAAACTATAGGTAAGTCAGTAAACTGACCTCGTAAGTGTTTAATTACACAAACGCCCTATAGATTTCTTTACACCCTTAAGGCCTATCTTAGGGGACAAATCATTTCATATACCCCCCGGCTGAGGCAAAAATCTCAAAAAGAAAGAACTGATTTAGCCCAGCAGATAAAAGAAATTGATCAACAATATGCTCAAAACAAATGCCCTAATCTGTACAAAAAAAAGTAGAACTCAAAACTAAGTTTGATTTATTGTCTACATACTCAATAGAACAATCACTTTTGAAAAGTAAATCATCATTTTACATACATGGAGAAAAGTCAGGAAAACTACTGGCAAATCAGTTGAAGGGTGCCACGGCTAAACAAATCATCCCTAAGATCCAATTAAAGAACGGCACCATAACTCTAGATCATTTACAAATTAACAGAGCATTTAAGGACTTTTATTCCCATTTATATACTTCAGAATCTCAAACCAACAAGAATTTATCTTCTCAGTTTTTCGAAAAGACCAATATGCCAAAACTCACACCCAATCTGAAAGATGCACTGGAGATCACAATATCCCTGACAGAAATTGTGTCAGCTGTATCGGTAATGCAGTCTGGCAAATGTCCGGGTCCTGACGGCTTCCCTGCTGAATTTTTTAAGAAATTTTCTCCATTACTTTCCCCACTCTTACACTCGGTTCTCTTAGAGTCGTTTGACCAAGGATCCCTTCCGAAATCTTTCTTAGAGGCCTGCATTACCCTCATTGCAAAGAAAGGAAAAGACCCAACTCACTGTTCCTCTTATCGACCAATCTCCCTTTTAAATACAGATGCCAAAATTTTAGCCAAAGTTCTTGCTCAAAGGTTGGAAAAGATCCTTCCTTTCATCATATCAAAAGACCAGACTGGATTCATTAAAGGCAGGCACTCCTTTTTTAATATCAGACGCCTTTTGGACATTATTTATTCTCCTTCGGATACTGTTCCTGAGTGTGTTATTTCCCTTGATGCGGAGAAAGCATTTGATCGGGTTGAATGGGACTACTTGTTTAATGTTCTTGACAAATTTGGTTTTGGCCCCAATTTCATTACATGGGTGCAATTAATTTATTCACATCCCACCGCAACCATTCGTACCAACTCTCAGATATCGAAACCATTCAGTCTACATCGAGGAACTCGCCAGGGATGCCCACTGAGCCCTTTGCTCTTTGACCTGGCAATTGAACCTCTTGCCACTGCTTTGCGGTCCTGTGACACAATTTCAGGAATCTGGAGAGGCGATATGGAGCACAAGGTCTCCCTTTATGCTGATGACCTTTTACTTTTCATTTCTCATCCGACTGACACGCTGCCTTCCGTTTTATCATTACTTGAGGAATTTGGAATAAATTCTGGTTACAAATTAAACTTGAGTAAAAGTGTAATTTTCCCTGTCAATACCCTGGCGCAGACTCTTGACTTTAGTAAATGGCCTTTTAAAATTGAGAAGATAAAATTCTCTTACCTGGGTGTTACAGTTACGAGGAGGTATAAAGATTTATATCAAGAAAATTTTGTCTCTCTGTTGAATCAGACAAAGCAGGCATTATCCCGATGGTCACCGCTTTCCACTTCCCTCATAGGCCGTATTAACTCAGTCAAGATGGTCACTTTACCTAAGTTTTTATATCTCTTTCAAAATATTCCTGTTTTTATCCCTGGTTCATTCTTTGTTCAGTTAGATTCCATCATTTCATCATATCTGTGGCAAGGAAAACGTCCACGCTTAAATAAGACACATCTCCAAAAAACTAAGGCCGCAGGCGGTCTTGCCCTTCCAAATTTCCGCTTTTATTATTGGGCAGCAAACTTGCACTGTCTAGCTTTCTGGTCATTCTATTACAACAGGCCTGACAGCCCTGACTGGGTAGAGATGGAGTCACAGTGTTCTGGGAAATGGTCCACCGGGGCTTACTTGGGATCCTCATTCCCGCTTCCATCACTTACAACTGTTATAAATCCAGTTATAAAACACTCACTAAAAATCTGGGCACAATTTCGTAAATGTTTCAATTTCTCTAGTTTCTCTCTCTATAGCCCTATCATGTCTAACCAACTTTTCAAACCCTCATCTCAGGACTCTGTTTTTAAAGAATGGCAAAGAAGGGGTATAGTACGCTTCAATGACTTGTTTCTCAATAACACTTTAGCTTCATTTCAACAACTATGTGAAAAATTTAGTCTTCCCCAGTCCAATTTTTTTAGGTATCTCCAAATACGGCACTTTATTACTCTTCATTTGTCCAGCCTCTCCATTTCAACTGATAGCAGTATTGTTGACACTATTCTTTCTCTAGACCCAAATAAAAAACAGTCCATTTCATTCATTTACAGTAAACTATTGGATTTGAAGCGTGCTTCCTCAGATAAAATCAAAGCTGCTTGGGAAGAGGATCTCGGCTCCTCTATTTCAGAGGACTCTTGGACCTCCATACTCAAACTGGTGAGCTCCAGTTCTCTCTGTGCTAGACATTGTCTAATACAATTTAAAGTGGTGCACAGAGCTCACATCTCTAAACTGAAATTGTCCTCTATGTATCCTGATGTCAGCCCATACTGTGTGAGATGCAAACATGCTGAAGCCTCTCTCTCCCATATGTTTTGGTTTTGCCCATCTCTGAACAAATATTGGCGGGAAATCTTTCAGACTTTATCACATGTACTAGATACACGCCTGAACCCTGACCCACTGATTGCTCTGTTTGGTCTTGTAGAGGGCATGACAAACCTAAATAAAAACCAACAACATGTAATATCGTTCACCTCTCTCCTGGCCAGACGAGCTATTTTGCTTAGGTGGAAAGAACCGTTTCCACCCACTCACGCTCAGTGGTTGGCTGACATCATGTCCTGTTTAAAGCTGGAGAAAATCAGATTCACACTCCAACAGAAAGAGGGTAAATTTGAGAATGTCTGGGGACCTTTCCTGAATCTGTTCCAGTCTCTTTGACAACACAACTCATTCAGGTTAATGCAGTATCTTGGCTATTTTACCTTTTATTTATTTTTTTCCCTTTTCTTTTGGCAGTGATTGGGTAGGGATTATTTTCTACATGTTGTAACTTAGATTGATTGTTGTGTTTTGTTGTTGTTGTTGTTGTTTTTGTTTGTTGTTGTTGTTGTTGTTGTTGTTGTTGTTGTTGTTGTTGTTGTTGTTGTTGTTGTTGTTCTGAAGAAAAAAAATGAAAAATTCAATAAAAAAGATCTTGAATTTTATGCTGGGTAACACGATTATGGTATTGCTGCACAATCTTTCTGCACAACAATGGTGGAATTGGTGATCCTCTTACCATCTTGGCTTCTGAGAGACACTGACACTATAAGCTCTTTTTATACCCAGTCATGTTGTCAAGTGACATAATTCGTGTTAATTGGTCTTCCAGCTGTTTGTTATAAGCTCAATTTCCTTTTTCCAGCCACTTATTGCTACTTGTCCCACTTTTTTTGGGATTTTTTGACACTGTGAAATTTTGAATCAACATATTTTTCCTTTAAAATGTTACATTTACTCAGATTAAACTTTTGATCTGTCATCTATGTTCTATTACGAATAAAATATTGACATTTGCCATCTCCACATCATTTTATTAAGTTTTTATTCACAATTTGTTTAGTGTCCAAACTTTTTTGGAATCCGGTTTCTATACTAGAAAACTGATTAAGTCCAGTTTTTTAGTGTTTTTAGTCAAAAAATTAGGACATGCTTTCCTTTTGAGTTTTTTTTTTTTCAATTTGTACAAATTCTTCAAGGTTTGTTGTTGTCCATTATTGTCATCACTCTGTTAAATTCAAGTCTCTCTTGTAAATGAGTCCGTAAGGCTCAGTGGGATTAACCTGTATAATTAAAGGTTGAATGAATGAATGAATTTGACTTTTAAAATGGAAATTTCTCAGATGAAATTCCATTAAGTGATGCTGAAGACATGGAAATTGAGAATGAATCAGATGACCATGAAGTAGAAGTCCTAGCACAAGAGTGCAGAACCATGCCTGTGAAGAATCTTCACCAGCATATGCCTGTAGAAGCTGCAACAAACTCTACAATAACTGAACAAATCCATGACAGTGATGATAGTAAGTTATTTCAACCCAAATTTGATACGTATCCATGACAAAACTTTTTTAAACGAGGTTAAGTCAGGTCCTCTGGACGAATTCTTCAACTAACAAGAATCCATCCAGAGGACATGACTTAACCTTGTAAATTTTTTTCTACCTGGATTATTAAGCATGCATCAGGATTTTTAAAAAACTTTTGTGTTGTGTTTTCTAGAAGTGTCATCATCCAAAATAGATGAAGCTGTCCCTTCAACTGAAGGTAAAGCAGATTTTAATAAGGGCATAAAGTCAAAATACTATACATATAGATGGAAGACAAAAAAATCTAAAAACCTATTTATATGCATGGCGGATGGTGGCTGAGGTAGCTCGGTGGTCATTGCCATGGTCTCATAGTCTGAGGTGGCAGGTTCAAGCCCAGGTTGCATCAAGTAGGACATCTGTTGTAAAACAATAGTCATTTGTTTCAATCTTTCCATTTTTTTCACAATCATTACAACTCAGAAGTTGCCAAGATACATGAGAACAAGTTGTTGACTACAATGATTCTGAATGATTGTCAAAAAGGAAGTAAAATAAAGTCTACATTTGACTCAGACAAAATCATTCAGATTAATAATCTTATATTGGGGGAGTGGTGGTGCAGAGGTTAGAAGATGGGCCTGTGATCGGAAAGTTGCAGGTTCAACTCCCATTACCGTTAACATGAAAAAGTGGGTGAAAAAGGTGGAGCACTCACACCTGCTTTCACCCTCATTCGCTCCACTCAGGGCCCCACTCTGGGACCCCGTTCAAGGCCATTAATTAATTCATTCATTCAACCTTTATTTAGTCAGGTAAATCTTTTGAACCTCATGGGCTCATTTACGAAAGCGACCTGCTAAAACTAAAGAACAATGAACAGCAGTGGTAGAATTTCCTTAAACAATAAACAAACAAACAATAAACAACAGAAAACAAAAGAGAGAAAAAAAAAACAGCATATTTAACAAAAGAAAGTTTTTTTTTATTTTTATAAACAAAGTATCAAAAAACTAGCAAAATCCCCACCATCTGCTCCCTAAACAGGTCTCTCTTGAAAAATGAGTTATCGTGACTCTGAGACTACCTGTAAAAATAAAAGGTAAATGGAAAATATATACATGTATACCGTATATACATACCGTATTCGTCAGTCTTTAATACGCACCCATGTATAATACGCTTTGACCAATTATTGCCAATAAACCAGAAAAAAACGTACATACAGGTATTCCCCGATTTACGAGCGAGATCCGTCACAAGGAGGCGCTCGTAAACCGGAAATCTCGTAATTTGGAACGGCCGCCATTTCTCTCGTAAACCCGGAAGTCCGCTCGTAAATTTCGCCAGCGCACCTAAAAACACTCTATTTTCATCTAAAAACTACTTTTGAGTGCATAAAAATGATCGGAAACGTGTGTTTATATGCTTAACTTGCTAACTGTAGTGAAAAAACACATGAAAACTCAGTATTTTTTTCGTTTTTTCCAAAAATTCAACCCGGAAGTCCGCTCGTAAATTTCGCCAGCGCACCTAAAAACACTCTATTTTCATCTAAAAACTACTTTTGAGTGCATAAAAATGATCGGAAACGTGTGTTTATATGCTTAACTTGCTAACTGTAGTGAAAAAACACATGAAAACTCAGTATTTTTTTCGTTTTTTCCAAAAATTCGCAGCTCGTAAGTCTGGAACCTCGCAGATCAGAGCGCTCGTAATTCGGGGACTACCTGTACTACGCTTCGGTGTTTAATACGCATCTATTATGCATCACCGCGACGCGTCAGCGCCTCATTTTCCCTGCTTAAAATGGCGGCCACAGAAGCGTCAGCACGAAACGACTTTACAAGATTAAAACAGTAAAAACTATTATTTCTTTGCTGAGAAAAATATATTTCTTAGCTGACGTTATAGCACAAGGGTTCCCGAGCTTAACCGTTCCTTAATCAATTCACGAAATGGTCAAATCTGCTGAATTTAAATTGTTTTGGTTTGACTTTTTCCAAACAGCCTCGGGGGCGCTACGAAAATAAATTATAAATAAATCAAATTTTATCTCAAATGTCTTCTACAGGTCAACAGTCGGTAAATAAAACCCATATAATTACACTCTGTAAGCAGAAAAAATATCCACCAGGTGGTTTCTGAGCTGTTTATCTAAACAGTAGGTATCTGTTTATGGTAGCTAACAGCTAACATGCTAAAAGCGATTTTTTTGTTTGTTTTAAATATCTTCTGCAGCTAACAGGTTGTAAATGACCACCAAATAATTACACTCTGTAAGTTTCAAGAAAATCTGCGTTGTGGTTTATGAGTTATCTTGCTAAAAAAACAGCTAACAACACAGCTAAAATGGTAGCTACCTCCAGAGCAGGGAGCCGGGCAGCCACATTCATTCCGAGCAGAGGAGGCTTTTTTCGGACACATGACGGTCGGTGGACTCTCTGGAAGTGTCCGCTAGCGGACAAAAGTGGTACTGCACCATTTTTAGGCCAAAATGAAAAACGGCGCATCAGAGCCAAAAATGGGTCTAAAAATATGGGAAATAATCCATAGATAATACACTTCGGTGTATAATACGCAGGACATTTAAATGAGCAAAAAAACTGCGTATTATATACCGATGTATATGGTATGTGCATTATTATAGATCTTTTTAGGTTATTTTTTTTTACTCATGATCACCAGTCAGTGTTTTTACAGAAGACAACAGATTGCAATATGAACTTTCTTTGAATATAGCAGCTCTGAGGGCATTACTTCTGTGTAGAAGTAGTGTAAAAGTAACAGAGGCTAGTCTAGTATTAAAACCCTATCTCTCAGTGGTGGGTAGTAACTGGGACGAATGGCCAGAAGTTTTATGTAAAATCCACATTTTACGTAAAAAAAATGGGAAGCCTCATAATAGCCTATCATTGACCATCATCTACAAGAGGCATTGATGCATGAAGTTAACATTAGTTCGAAAATAACAGCCATTTTAGAACTAATGTTGACTTCGTGCATACTGTGGTGACCCTTGAAGAAGGGAGAAGCTGAAAGAAAACATGGTTGAAAAGTCTTTATTTGTTCCTAATTTCTTTGCATTTTCCTTTTAAACTCTCAGATTTTCAGTCTGTCACATTGACACAATTTGGTCCAATCAATAGGATCAAGATTAGTACAGAGGCTTGTGACAGATGACTACCCAAAAAGTTTAGGTATATAGTAACTGAATCTACATAAATACAATTTGGCAAATGTATAATATTTCAATTCAGTTTTATTTATTTATTATGTAAATTAAAAGAATGGTAACAAAACAAAATAGTCCAAGTTTCTTTGTCATATGCACCACATATGGTACATGTGGTGGACTGAACTTGTGTACACAGGGTCCCAATTACATCCACCAAAAGTATACAGACAGCACTGTCTCCCCACATCAACATATATATGTTGAAATATGGGTGAGCATCTAACCATGAGAAAATTAAAATTTGATGGCAATAGAGAAGGAAAGTAAAAGAAAAATAGTTTACAGCCTACATACAATACCAAAGGTATTAAAGTGTTCCCATGACTTCTCCACCTGCCCATGTTCAGCACCATGGTCACTGAGGCCAATGGCTCCTGTCTTAAAATATACAACTCAATGTAATAAAATGTTTGATATTAGGATAAAATCTATCATTGAGTGGGATTTATATCAATGAGAGTAGACTGTGTATTCTGTCTCACATGGATTTACTAAATGCTGTATACAGTATTTACCAGGCTGAAGTATTTCATTAACATACAGTATGTATTGTTGTTCTGTCTCTAGGTAATGTTTGCCACTCAGTTTACTGTTGTCCATCAAAGCATCCATCACTTGGTTAAAATCTCCTACCATAATAATCTGACTCCTACATGTCTCCTACCCATGTGTTTACATCATGGGAAAAACATGTAACAAAATAAAATTTTAATGTTTATTTTGATGATTTTCCCTCAGACTGTAATCTGATGAATGCTTTGTCTAAAGTTCTGATGAATTTTGAGTTGCCCAGCTACTAAATATATGATTTTTTTTTCTGTTTCCTCCATGTTTTCTAGAGAAAAACTCAAACCTAGGATCAAGAAGATTGGCAAAGAGAATGTGGTCAAATGCTGAAGTTTCTGCTGTAATGCGTCATTTCAGAAAGCACATAAGTAAAGGAAAACTGGCCAGTAAGAATGAATGCAACCACTGTAAGAAGGTTGAGGGCCCTGTGTTGGCTCAAAGAACAGTTCAAAATACAAGAGACTTTGTGAGAAACAGGGGAATAACTGAAAAGAGACAAAAACAGAAACAAAACTTATAGATTTTTTACTGTATCTAAAAAAGCTAAGTCTGGTCCTCTGGACATTCAAAAAACAAAACAAAAAAGTAGAAACGTTTCGTCTTTTGACCAAAAGACTTCCTCGGTCTGAGATGCTGCATTCAGCTCAGTCTTATAAATAGCACCCTCTCACAGTGGATCAACCAGTTTGCTGATGACAGCCAAAACCAGCTGCTCACATGATCAAGGAGGACCCTCAGCCTAATCACGTGAGCAGCTGGTTTTGGCTGTCATCAACAAACTGGTTTATCCACTGTGAGAGGGTGCTATTTATAAGACTGAGCTGAATGCAGCATCTCAGACTGAGGAAGTCTTTCGGACGAAAGACTTCCTCAGTCTGAGATCAAGGAGGACCATCAGCCTAATCATGTGATCATGTGAGCAGCTGGTTTTGGCTGTCTTCAGCAAACTGGTTGATCCACTGTGAGAGGGTGCTATTTATGAGACTGAGCTGAATGCAGCACCTCAGACTGAGGAAGTCTTTATTTATAAGACTGAGTTGAATACAGCATCTCAGACTCGGACGAAAGACTAAACGTTTCCACAGTTGTTGTTTTTTGCTTTGTTTTGTTTTTTTAAATGTCCAGAGGACCAGACTTAGCTTTTTTGATTTTTCTACTTGAATTATTGAGCATTCATCAGGGTATTTTAATTTTAGTGTGTGTCTTGTTCAACAAGCTTTTTAGTGTTTTGTGTTTTCCTGTAGCAAATGGGCAATATTTTTATGAGTAAAGGTCAATTTTTTTTTTTACAGTGGGTTGTGATGAACCCTGTAAAAAAGTATCATTTTGTTTTATAAATATGTTAATGTTTATAATGTTAATATGATTTATAAAATGTAAATATGTTGCCAGTATTTAAGTTTTTTTATTTTATGTTATTTGAAACATTTGGTTTTTTTAAACATTTGTGTTTTTGTTATTGAATATAAATACAGTATTTGCCCATTTTTTGTTAAATAAAAGCAGTTCTTCTAATGCAGTGTGTCGTCAAAGTTGTGTGTTTTATGTTAATTAGCAGTTCTCCTAATGCAGTGTCCCCGTCAAAGTTGTGTGTTTTATGTTAATTAAGCGGACTTTAAATGTGACGTAATTGTCCCTTTAAAGTCCCCATAGTGTTTGTTTTGTCCATATAAACCACATTACAAAAGTCCATGTAAACCACAATGGTGTCAGGGTGTTCAGGGTGCTGTAAAAAATGCTGTGAAGCTCCTATCTGAAAGCTAAAGTTACCCAAATTTTTTTCAGATTTTTTGCAGCGTTCTGAGCTTATCCCCAGGGCTCTAGGACAGTGGTGGGATGTAACTAAGTACAAATACTTTGTTACTGTAATTAAGTACATTTTTCATGTATCTGTACTTTACTTAAGTAGAATTAAATGTGGGTACTTTTACTTTTAGTCCACTACATTTTACATGAAGTATCTGTACTTTCTACTATACTACATTTCTATAATGTGTTGAGTTACAAGTTACATTCATGTTGCAGTTTTTTGATTTGTCATTAGTTTGAAAGTAACGGATGTCGAGAGAGTTGGTTGAATCACTGCAAAGTGGACAGGTAACATTAGACCCACCTAGTGAAGTATATTCTACGTTATTGAGCTGGGAGCACCCACAGCACCACTAACACACCCAAAATGGATTCCACCACAAAGATTCAGCCAGAAGATACATAACACCCATGACCTTATTGAAAGATCATTGAAAGACTATTGAAATATTATTGAAAGACTATTGAAATATTATTGAAATACTATTGACTATTGAAAGACTGTTCAGTGCAGCAGGACAGATTCTCTCTTCCAAAAGAACCAGACTGGACTCAAAAAAACGTTGAAAACCAACTTCTTCTGAACTTGAACAATAAATTATTGCAATATTAAAATGTGTCGGTTCATGGGATGTTAGGAGACCAGAGATGTCTCGACACTCAGGTCCAAGTTTTGAAAATGGTGTCAGGAAGTTAAAATATTGTTCACTATTGACCCATTAATAATAATAATAAACTTTATTTGTATAGCACCTTCCTACAATGCCTTGCATTGACCAAGGTGCTTAACAGGATAAAAAGATGAATAAACTGGAACAATAAATCAATGAAAATAGAATAAGAAACAACAGCAATAAAAGAAGGCAATGGAAATAAAACTGCTACATACTAAAATACCAAAAGTAATAAAAGTTACACACTGAAAGCTTTTTTGAACAAGTGGAAATAAAAAGGCAATAGAAATAAAATAAAATACTAAGTTCTGAGATGTACAGAGGAGCAAGTCCATTCAGAGCTTTGAAAACAAACAGGAGCAGCTTGAACTGTATCCTGAACTGAACCGGGAGCCAGTGTAGAGAGGACAGGACAGGAGTGATGTGTTCATATTTTCGTGTGTTGGTCAAAAAGCGCGCGGCAGAGTTCTGTACAAGCTGTAAACGGGAGATGGAGGATTGATTAATACCAACATACAAAGCATTACAATAATCAAGTCTGGAGGTCACAAAGGCATGGATGGCCTTCTCCAGATCACCACGGCTGAGAAATGACTTGACTTTGGAGAGCAGACGGAGCTGGAAAAAGCTGGTCTTGACAACAGAACTGATCTGTTTATCAAGCTTTAAGTTGGAGTCAAGCTGCACTCCAAGATTTCTGACCACCGGGTTGAAGTGGGGGAGGGGAAAACCAACACTGGGACTGGGAAGGATGTTGCTGGTGTCATCAGGTGCACCAAATAAAATGCATTCAGTTTTATCTGTGTTTAGGTGGAGGAAGTTTTGAGAGAGCCAGTGCTTAATGTCATTTAAGCAGTTGACAAGAGTGTTTGAACTGAGTGAGGGGTTGGGAGTGACTGGCAGATAGATTTGTAAATCGTCTGCATACATGTGAAAAGACAGGTTATGACGTGCAATGATTGATCCTAATGGCAGCATGTAAAGAGAGAAGAGGACTGGCCCTAGAATAGATCCCTGTGGTACGCCAGAGGTCAGAGGGGTTGATGAAGAGGAGGACAGATCGCCTATCATGACAGAAAAAGTTCTCCCAGACAGGTAAGATTTGAACCACTCAAGCACAGCTCCCTGGAGGCCAACCTGCTGAGACAAGCGGTTGATTAGTACCTGATGGTCGACGGTGTCAAAAGCTGCTGAGAGGTCTAACATCACCAGCAGAGCAGGGTTTTTTGCATCCAGGGACAGAAGAATGTCATTCTGTACTTTGAGCAGTGCAGATTCAGTGCTGTGACGAGCTCGAAAACCTGACTGAAATTTTTCAAACAGGTTGTTGAGTTCTAGAAAAGATTGAAGTTGAATAAAAACAATCTTTTCTAGGACCTTTGATAGAAATGACAGATGGGAAACTGGTCTGAAATTAGAGAGAGCTGTAGGATCTAGGCCTGGTTTTTTGAGAAGAGGCCTGACCACAGCGTGTTTGAAAGCAGATGGCACAAAACCTGAAGATAGACAGCTGTTAATAAATGACAAAACACAAGGACCAATTACATCAAAGGATTGTTTGAACATTTTAGAGGGAATGATGTCCAGAGAACAGTTAGTTGGTTTCATCTGCTGAACCACCTTGGTGAGGTGAGGCAGTGAGACCAGGTCAAATTGGTCAAAAACAGCTGTGGTTATTGCAGATGCACATGACTGGATGGTGTTGGATGGACTGACAATGTTCTGCCTGATAGAGTCTATTTTGTTGACAAAATAGCTCTGAAAGTCGTCGCAGGTAGACTGTGTGGCAGTTTTCAGAACATTGACAGATGGATTGATAACAGACTGGAGTGTGCTGAAAAGCGTCCTCGGCCGGTTGGAGCTGGTGGAGATTAAATTGGAGAGGTACTGTGATTTGGCCTGCTTCACAGCATTATGATAATCACAGAGACAGTCTCTCAGTATTCCCTGAGATACATGAAGCCGGTTGCGCTTCCATTTTCGCTCTGCTTTTCTGCAACGTTGTCGAAGAGCTCGCGTCGTTTCGTTGAGCCATGGTGATGGTTTGTTTTTTGAAGATGCCTGTTTGAGAGGAGCGATGGAGTCCAAGATCGTTGTGCAGGTGTGATGGAAGGAGGTGATGAAGTCCTCAGGATGTAGAGATGGGTCCAGGCTGATAGCAGAGCAAAAGTTGGTGCTCTTAAAGGCATCAGTGAACTGACTTGGGGTGGATGGGGTGATGGAGCGGCAGAGACGTGCTGGGAGAATAGCCTTCGGTGCAGGAGAGGTGAAAAATTTAAATAATATGGGAAAGTGGTCCAAAATACAGGTGTCCAGGATCTCCACAGCAGGTATTTGAAGGCCGTGGGAGATAATTAAGTCCAGTGTATGACCCTGGCTGTGTGTGGCCCCCGAGACCGACTGTGACAGGTTAAATGAGTCCAGGAGGTCCTGAAACTCACATCCAAGCTGATTACTTGGGCAGCAGGTGTGTGCGTTGAAGTCTCCACAGAAAAGCCAAGAGTCAAACTTTGGCAGCAGGTCAGCCAGTAGTTCTGAAAACTCACTGAGAAAGTTTTTATTGTATTGTGGGGGCCGATAAAAGAGGCCACACAGAAGAGGTTTAGCAGATTCCAGCACAAAAAAACATGCTTTCAAAACTGTTGTAGTTTTTCTGAGGCAACAAGCGGTACTTGAATGCATCACTGAAGACTGCAGCCAGCCCTCCCCCTCTTCCAGACCCACGCGGAGCGGTCAGATAAGAATAGCCAGGTGGGAGGAGTTCAGAGAAGGAGCTGTTGTCCTGCGGCTTCTGCCAAGTTTCAGTGATCAAAAACAGATCCAGACGATGAGTTGAGATCAAATCACTTAATATAAAAGTTTTATTTGTGATCGATCTGGCGTTAAACAGTGCTGCACGGGTTGGAACGCAGCCAGTTACGTCACTCTCAGCACGAGCGAGCGGGCGGAGGTTCTGTTCATTAAGGTTGACTACTCAGTACTGTATTTTAACTAGAGTTGATGACAAACTGCAGTTGAAATGATCAGAGCATGTTCCTTTGTCAGGTCTATTTCTCCTTTTTTTCTGTCAGACAACTTTTACTTAAATGTTTTAAAAGCAGTTAAAATGACACATTGGTTTTGTTCTGTGTTAAGTAAAAACTTTCAAATGTATAACCATTCCTCTTATTCTGCTTAATGATATTTAACTCTGCATGTCATTCCTGAAATTCTGACGCACAGAATCACAAGTCCAAGTGTGAACTGTGTCAAAGAGTAAACAATAAAAACATGCATTATCGGCAGCATTGTTCATTAAAATGACAACACTATTACAGTAATGTATTACAGAAAATACACATACCGTACACACACTTGATATTGCAGACATTGCATTAGTGAATACATTCAGCAAGTACTTTTACTTTAATACTTTAAGTATTTTTAAAGCAAGTACTTATTTACTTTTACTTAAGTAAAACATTAATTTGGTACTTCTACTTTTACTAGAGTACATTTTTGTCTGTTTATTTGTGCTTTTACTTAAGTACAGTGTTTGAGTACTTTCTCCACCACTGCTCTAGGACCTTGGGAAAGGGTAATTCATCTAAACCACCTCTGGGCTGGTTTGGAGAAAAAGTCCGGCTAAGCACTGTGTGTGTGTGTGTGTGTGTGTGCGTGCAGAGCCCACTAAAGGGGCAGGTGCTCAAAAAAAGGGGCACATCTAACCGCATTTTAGGACAGAATATTAACAAAGTCACATAGCTTTCAGAGTTTAATAAACAATGATAAATTACAAAATTGAAAAATAAGGGCACAGTGTAACTTTTTAGTGTACTGTAATCTATAAAATTATGAAAATGGGACCTCTGCTTTGGAGTTCAATTTGTTTCACAATTATTCTAATAAAAAAACTAAAACAAGGGCACAGTGTAACTTTTAGTGTACTGTAATCTATAAAATTATGAAAATGGGACCTCTTCTATGGAGTTCAATTTGTTTCATAATTATTCTATAAAAAAACTAACCTCAATTACATAAAATAAAATTGTGATCAAGACATTTTGAATTGTAAAAATTATTTAAACAAAAAAGTTTTGCTTAAAAAACTTTTTAAAATCACAAATTTTTGTCTCAAGTGAAAAAATTATTTGCAAAACAAACTTATTTTCATATGTGAGAAATCTGCTTGCTATTCTAAGTTTTTTTTTTTGTCATTCAAAGTTTTGCTTGCGATTCTCACATGACGTAATGGGCAGAGCTTAAAATAGCAAAAAAGATTTCTGATGTGTGCAAATAAAAGTTTATGTTTTGCAAATAACTTTTTAAGTTCACAAGAGAAAAATGAGTTATTTAATTTAAAAAAAAAATTTTTAAACAAATGTTTTTGTTTAAAAAAAAAAAGAAATCATTACAATTCCAAAAGTTTTGATTACATTTTTATTTTATTTAACCGAGGTTAGTTTTTTTTTCATTGAATAATTGTGAAACAAATTTAACTCCATACTCTGCAAACGAGCCCCTAAACTTACTTAAAGTCTGGATAGTTTTTTTTCCCCTTCATTTGTACGCTTTTATTGGACAGAAGCGACTTGATTGGTTATTACATATATGTATTATGGTAGTTCAGGGTGAGTTATTTTTTTATTCTAAATGAATATCCTTGTTGGACTTTTATTTTCCTTCAAGATACATTTACCTAACGCTAGAAAAAATGCAATGTACATTATGCAGCAAAGGAAGTTAGAAGATTGGACATATATCCATTATGGAGAGATGGTAGGTTTTGGACGGGCAATGTGCTCCCTATTGCATAAGCCAGGGGTGTCAAAAGTCAAATACATGGAGGGCCAAAAAAAAACAAATTTGCTATAAGCCAAGGGCCGGACTGGTTCAATGATTATTTTAAGGGGGTGAGATAAGATTTTTTTTCTTTTTTCTGCACACTTTTCATTCAATGTTTTCTTTTTGATTAATGTGTTTTATTTTGCCTCTTTTAAATGAACAAATAAATGAATTAAATAAAATATTAAATAGCTTTACATCTACTAAGTTCTTGGCATAAATCAACACAGACATGTTCCTGCCTTTAGTATTTTACATTGTTTAATAATGTAGCTGTTTGTTTTTTTTAACAGTTTTCTTGTGATTTTTAATTAATATGATTTTTTATGATTGTTTACTGTTGGCTGTTGGCTGCAAGTATCAAGCTGTGTAATCCTTCATTATCTACAGCTGATAGCTGTTGGTCATTAATTATGATGAAGTGTAGCAACTTCTCCGTGATTATTTGAGCTCCGTGGCTTCAGCGGTGTGTTTTTATTGTTCAAGCCGGGGCCCCGGAGTTTGAATGTCCAATGTAAAACTAACTTGACCGCAGTTTAACATGGCGCTATGGCTCTACAGACATTGCACGTTGTTGTCTTGCAGTGTTTAGTGTAAAATACTTCCACACAGTGGACATGTTGTGATGAAAAGTTTGCTAGCTGTTAGCTAAAGTGCTACTCACTCAATCCACACGCTGTAGCTGGCTGCAAACTGAAAGGGATTTCCTGAATGTGAGGCAGGTCTTATTACTCTGGGTTCATGAGATAAGCCTCCGGATCGGATTGGACCCACCCCTACTACTACCGTTGCATTGTGGGGAATTTAGTGTTGGTACGTGACTGGAGGGCTTATTATGTTGTTTTTCTTGCAAAATACAATAATAATAATAAAATAAAAAAATGTAATACATGTTACCCTGATGCATGCTCAATAATCCAGGTAGAAAAATCTAAAAAAGCAAAGTCTGGACCAGACTTAGCTTTTTTAGAGTTAATACATGTTATTTGTCAGAGGAGGGCTTAGGAATAGGAAATAAAATTTAAAAAAAGAATTTGACCAAAAGGGCACGTGGGGACAAGTAGCAAAAGGGGCAGGTGCTCAAGCCCCACTAGAAGCCCCCCACCCACACGTCCCTGTGTGTGCATGTGTTGAAGTAACATTGTCTTTATTGTACATGTGTTTCAGTGGTTCCTGCCTCTGTTTAGAGCTGATTAAGAAGAAGAAGCTCCTCAAGACTGAAAGCCTGATGTGGACCAGCAGGACCCAGAACCTCTTATCAGAAAGTGGAAGAAAATACCCTTAGACCAGTCTGGTGGGTGACCAACTTAATATGGAGGAGACCAATATCAGATTTTAGATCACTACAGTTTCTTTAAAGAGAGAGGAGGATAAAAAAAACTTACCAGGAACCCAGATTTAAAAATTCACAAAGACAGTTCCAGCTCTTCAAAGACTGATGTTAACGAGGACGATGAAGAGGATGGTGAAATGTCCAATCCTGACTCTCTGCTAAAGAACTCATCAGACTCTGAATCAGAACGTGAAGACAGTATGAAAGACTGGAAGGAGAGCAGGGCTCCTGAATCAGAAGTAAAAACTGTCAACAAATCTTTGAGCTGCTCTGAGTGTGGTAAGCAGTATGTCAGTAACTGGACTCTTCAAAGACACATGACAAGTCATTCAGGAGTGAAGTCTTCAAGATGTCTGCTTAATAAGAAATGTGTTGGAGAGAAGATAAATGTAGAATCACGCATGAAAGTCCAGGCAAGACCAAAATCAATAAGCTGTGATGACTGTGCTAAAAGATTTACTTCCAGATCAAAGTTAAACACACACATGAGAGTCCACACAGGAGACAAGCCATTTCCTTGTGAAGTTTGTGGACAAAGATTTAGTCAGAAGGCAAATTTAAACTCACACATGCGAGTCCACACAGGAGACAAGCCATTTCCTTGTGAACTTTGTGGACAGAGATTTAGTTGGAAGGACTCTTTAAAAAGACACATGAGAGTCCACACAGGAGACAAGCCATTTCCTTGTGAACTTTGTGGACAAAGATTTAGTTGGAAGTCAAATTTAAACTCACACATGCGAGTCCACACAGGAGACAAGCCATTTCCTTGTGAACTTTGTGAACAAAAGTTTAGTCGGAGGGACCATTTAAACTCACACATGAGCGTCCACACAGGAGACAAGCCATTTCCTTGTGAAGTTTGTGGGCAAAGATTTAGTCATAAGACAAGTTTAAACTCACACATGCGAGTCCACACAGGAGACAAGCCATTTCCTTGTGATCTTTGTGGACATAGATTTAGTCATAAGGCAGATTTAAACAAACACATGAGAGTCCACACAGGAGACAAGCCATTTCCATGTGATCTTTGTGGACAAAGATTTAGTCACAAGGCAAGTTTAAACATACACATGAGAGTCCACACAGGAGCCAAGCCGTTTCCATGTGAACTTTGTGGACAAAGATTTAGTCAGAAGGCAAGTTTAAACTCACATATGAGAGTCCACACAGGAGACAAGCCGTTTCCTTGTGAACTTTGTGGTCAAAGATTTAGTCAGAAGGCAAGTGTAAACATACACATGAGAGTCCACACAGGAGACAAGCCATTTCCTTGTGAACTTTGTGGACAAAGATTTAGTCAGAAGGGAAGTTTAAACTCACACATGAGAGTCCACACAGGAGACAAGCCGTTTCCATGTGAACTTTGTGGACAGAGATTTAGTTGGAAGGATGCTTTAAACAAACACATGAGTGTCCATACAGGAGACAAGCCGTTTCCATGTGAACTTTGTGGACAGAGATTTAGTCAGAAGGATACGTTAAACTCACACATGAGAGTCCATACAGGAGACAAGCCGTTTCCTTGTGATCTTTGTGGACAAAGATTTAGTCATAAGGCAAATTTAAACTCACACATTCGAGTCCACACAGGAGACAGGCCATTTCCTTGTGAACTTTGTGAACAAAGGTTTAGTCGGAAGGACCATTTAATCACACACATGAGAGTCCACACAGGAGACAAGCCATTTCCTTGTGATCTTTGTGGAAAAAGATTTAGTCAGAAGACAAATTTAAACTCACACATGCGAGTCCACACAGGAGACAAGCCATTTCCTTGTGATCTTTGTGGACAAAGATTTAGTCTTAAGGCAGATTTAAACAAACACATGAGAGTCCACACAGGAGACAAGCCATTTCCTTGTGATCTTTGTGGACAAAGATTTAGTCATAAGTCAAATTTAAACACACACATGAGAGTCCACACAGGAGACAAGCCGTTTCCTTGTGAACTTTGTGGACAAAGATTTAGTCACAAGACACATTTAAACTCACACATGAGAGTCCACACAGGAGACAAGCCGTTTCCATGTGCTCTTTGTGGACATAGATTTAGTCATAAGACAAGTTTAAATACACACATGAGAGTCCACACAGGAGTCAAGCTGTTTCCATGTGCTCTTTGTGGACATAGATTTAGTCATAAGACACATTTAAACTCACACATGAGAGTTCACACAGGAGACAAACCGTTTCCTTGTGAACTTTGTGGACAAAGATTTAGTCGGAAGGACCATTTAAACTCACACATGAGAGTCCACATAGGAGACAAGCCATTTCCTTGTGAACTTTGTGGACAAAGATTTAATCTGAAGGACAGTTTAAACTCACACATGAAGGTCCACACAGGAGAAAAGCCATTTCTATGTGATCTTTGTGGACATAGATTTAGTCATAAGACAAATTTAAACACACACATGAGAGTCCACACAGGAGACAAGCCTTTTCCTTGTGAACTTTGTAGACAAAGATTTAGTCAGCAGACAAGTTTAAACAGACACATGAGAGTCCACACTGGAGTGAAAACTTTCTACCAGAAAATATTAAAATACAGGTAGTCCCTGACTTACGAACAAGTTCCGTACCTATGGGGCCGTTCGTATGTCGAAAATTCGTAAGTAGGATCACATACAAAAAAAAAACTTCTTTTTTTTTAAGAAATGAATAGATGTACAGTACTGTATAGTTACCAAGCACCTAACCTATCCTAACATAGTTTTTAAAGATGGAGTGAGTTGAGTTGTCTCCCTTTCACATGAAGGGAGCTAGCTCCCTTTATGTGAATGGAGCCTGCTATGGAGGAGGGAGACAATTCAACTCACTCCTTAACTGTGTTAGGATAGGCTAAGTGCTTGGTAACTGTACAGTACTGTACATTTATTTATTATTATTATTTTTTATGAGATGCGCTCGTAAGTCCGAAACGTCGTAAGCCGGGGGTGTCGTAATTCGAGTACTACCTGTAATTATTATAGGCCATGAGATGCAGCTGGTGTTTTAGCACCCAAATAAAATAAATTTTGATTTTGTAAAATATATTCTGTAACAATTTTTGAACAAGTTCCTAATCTATGATTTGCTCCTAATTTCTCAAGAATACTTTAAAAACAAACTAACTAAACCTTAGATCATAATTTGAACTATAGATGTTGATTCTAAAATACTGGTTCAGTGGTTGTGCAATATGTGGAGAGAACCAACCAACCAATCAAATTGTTTTTTCAAACAGTCAGACTCCCTGAAATGTTATTCATGTAATTCCTGAGATAATTGTTATTGAATCAGTTAGTTACTTTGTTAATAAACAGATTTGTCATGCAGATGAACTAATTGTGTTTTAATTAAGGATGGGGCTGATCCGGTATCAGTATTAGCCTTGGCCTCCTATACCAGCATAATTTACATATCGGATTTTTCTGATACAATCTGCAGATATTTCCGATCCATTATGAATGTCTATGTCTGCTGAAACATCTCCACATGTGATTCCCTGCCGGCTGCTCTGCAAGGCAGTGAATCAAACTATGGAATGGATTTTCTGAAGGAAATTCATTTCATAGTTTGAAGCCAGCTAAAATGTGAGTAAATACATGGGGACTGAGACCAGCACTGTGGCTAACGGCTAACCAACTTTTCATCTCAACATGTCCGCTATGTGTGGAAGTATTTTACACTAAACACTGCAAGACAGCAACGTGCAATGTCTGCAGAGCCGCTGTACCAAGAGAAGAAATCTCCGTTGCGACCTACAATACGTGGGCGGCCGTGGCACAGAAGACGTTTCGATCTCTTTCCAGAGGGCTTTATCAATTGAATAAAGCCCTCTGAAGAGAGGTCGAAACGTCTTCTGTAACAAATAAAGTCCAGTTGATCTTGTATTGAATGCCTTTTTTGATTTTACCATGTCCTGGACGACTGAGAATCTTCACCAGCAAACAGTAGACAATCATAAAAAAGTATATGAACTGGAAAAATAAAATAATTTAAATTAAAAAAAATTACTAAATACAAAAACGAAGCAAAACAGCTACATTATAAAGCGATGTAAAATACTAAAATCAGGAACATGTCTGTGTTGGTTTTTGCCATGAACTTAGCAGATGTTTGAAGCAATTACGGTAATCACTTTAATATCCACTTCTTTAATATCCACTTCAGCATATTGTTTTTATGCTATTAGTGCTTAGTGTATATTTAGTTGATGTTTTTCTTAGTTCATATCTTAGACCTTATTACTGTTTTTCTTTTACATTTTGTTGTGGGATGTAACTGGGACCCTGTGTACATGATCTCATTCCACCCCATGTACCACATGTGGTGTGTATGACAGTAAAACTCTATGACTGACTGACTCTGACTTTAAAGCTAGGAATAAAAACATGCTTTGTGTTAGCAGGATTTAATTCTAACTTTGAAACTTATCCAACATTAAAACTTACCTCAAGTTGCGTTTTTGGACATGCATGCTTATGTTTGTACAAATTGTACTTGCCTGTAGAGAGGAGATTATTACAGCCTCATATAAAGTCAATAATGATGATTTTATCAGAATAGTATCGTATCGGTCGACATCCAGATTTAGGTATTGTGATCTGATCAAAAGTTTTTTTTAAAGTGGATTGGTGCATCCCTAGTTTTAATTAAACTAACCTTGTAGTTTTTTTTTTAAAATAAATTATGTAGCGTCCATTCAACCAAGGCCTTATCAGAGACAAAAGTGTCCCTCAAAGACACAGAACGTCCTCAGAGACACTGTGTCTTCTACCCACTTCTTTTGTATGTGTTAATCTCCCAAGTCAGGATGAGTTTACATCCTGACCACCCCTGGTTACATTCTGACTATGATAATTAAATCTCTCTGATAATCAACTCTCTTTTCTGAAAGAGACACCTATGCCCCTATTCCACTGTTACGGTGCGGTTTAGTTCAGCTCGGTTCAGCTCGTGTGTGGTTGTATTTCCATTACACTTCTGGATCCGTTCTGTAGGCGGGGTCCAGAATCCAACTCTTCTTACCACCTGGTGGCGGTAGTGCTCCCTTAAGCTATTTACTAACCACCACTAGAAGAAGAACACCGTAAAGGCTTTTCCACAGAATGTTGTGGAAGAGATGTCATGCTCTAATGGAGTACCTCTGGAGATGTAATTTTTAAACCTGGCTAATAATCCTACCTTATTGCCTTCCCTGCCTGCTTTAAACCCAAGTATAGATTTTTACAATAAAGAGGTATAAAAAAAATCTTCACTTTAATTATTTAGATATGCACAAGGCTCATGTTAAAGTTGCAAAACATCACACTGTGATCTTTGAAACTGCATTTACAATAAACTAGACTTGAAAACAATTTGGTTAAATTTTGTCCTTAAATGTTAAACGTTTGTCTTTCAATAAATTTAAAAACATTAAAGTATTACTTATTAATTAGTCAGTTGGTCTGCGAATGCTGTGGGGTCCTCCTAGAAGAGCTGAAGAGGTGGCTGTTGATGTCTGTTCTAGTGGTACACCTGTTTCTCTGAAAACTTTCAGTGAGACACCTTTTTCTTGGAAAACCTTCATGAAAAAGTCAACACACTGTTTATCAAATTAATTTGAATCCAGGACACAAATTATCTCACCAAGAGACTCTTTATTTTTGTTCTAATTCAAATAATCAAAGAATAACCTTGTGTTATTGTATTATCATTATTATGTTCAATATTTTGATAATCAAAGACTCTGTTTAAGTCAAAGGTCAGGTCAGAATGATCTTTCAGTATTTGTTTAGAAATGTTAAGACAGTTTAATCAGTTTATATCATAAAGCTGGCGTCTACTTTCTAATTCACTTCTCCTAACATTTTCCCCTCCTTTCCACAAACCTCCTCCTGACCTCCACTAATCTCCTCCTACTTCCTGGTTGAACTAACCAGTCGGGAAGGAGCAAGTATCAGGACGTCAAACTCTCTTTAAAATCTCTGACTTCCTTGAACTCTTCAGTTGGGTTGGAAAGTTGAGAGGAGACTTTCTTTAGCTGTTGAATGTTGGCCATGAGTCAAAGGCCTAGTTCATCAGTTAGGGTCTACAGCACGCTCACTGTAAATCCGAATGAGCTTCAAAGATCCAAAACCTTTGAATAAAAATTTACTTAGGAGCAGTGCTGGGTAGCGCTAATCCAAAAATTAGTTCCGCTATTTCTAAAGCACTAATTAATTTATTTAGGTCCGCAATTTCAAAAGCACTAATGTCTTATGAAAATTAGGGGAAGCTAAATTCTAAACCGCTACTTAAATTAAACAATTGCTAGCCAACAAGTTATGCAATATTTGCACTAGACTGCCAACTAGCGGTTTATGAACTGTTATACAGTACACCTTTATCCTACCTCTTACGTCACAGCAGCAGCTTCCCATTAACTCCTCCTGACCCACCTGGATAGAGTGCTACTTGAGTCAGAAGAAAATGGCAGGCTACCAACACATATGAATTCAGCCAACATTAGTCTCATTAAAACCAGGCAAAGACCCAGTATTACCTACCAGTTATCGTCCAATCTCTCTTATTAATGTTGATGTTAAAATAATTTGTAAAGTCTTATCTAAAAGACTCGAGAAGATAACTCCTGTTATTATACATCCAGACCAAACCGGATTCATAAAAGGAAGACACTCAAACTCAAAGACACGCAGATTATATAATATAATAGAGTATTCATATTTAAAATAATATTGAAACAGCTATTTTTTCATTAGATGCTGAAAAAGCATTTGATAGAGTTAATTGGAATTTCTTATTTGCTACCTTAAATAAATTTGGATTTGGGAATTACTTCATTAATTGGTTAAAAATATTATATAGTTCACCAACAGCGTGTGTCAGGACAAATAATCAATTATCTTCAAGCTTCTGTTTACAGAGGGGAACCAGGCAAGGTTGCCCACTTTCACCAGCATTATTTGCTATTTTTATTGAACCTTTAGCAGCAGCAATAAGGCAAAGTGCTGATATTAAAGGCATAAAGGGTAGAAACATAGAACATAAAATTAGTCTTTATGCTGACGATGTTTTGCTTTTTCTTGAGAACTCAGGAAACTCAATATCTAATGTTATCAAATTAATAAACTCGTTTTCAAAAGTTTCTGATTATTCTATAAACTGGACAAAGTCTACAGTTCTTCCAATAAATTGCGTGTTTAATAATTCTCTTAATGAAAAACTACAATCAGGTAACATTAAATATTTAGGTGTTAATATCTCTCCTAAATTGGAAGATTTAATAAAATTAAATCATATCCCACTATTAAAGAAAATTGAAGACGATCTTACTAGATGGAGATCTCTACCCATATCACTTATGGGAAGAGTTGCCTCAGTAAAAATGATGGTGCTGCCGAGAATAAATTATTTATTCTCAATGATTCCAAATAAACCTTCAACTGAATGGTTTAAGTCACTAGACTCTTCTATATCTAAATTCCTTTGGAAAAATAAAACTCCACGTATTAGTTTAAAAACATTACAGAAATCTAAAGATACCGGAGGATTAGAACTTCCAAACTTTTATTACTACTATTTAGCCAACAGGTTAAAATATATATCAAAGTGGTTAAAACCGAATGCACTAGATGAAACTTGGATAGATATAGAACAAACTTTATGTAATAATATTAGGATTTCAGATCTACCATTTATCAGTACAGTTTTAAAAAGACATGTCTGCTTTAAGAGCATCAATATTAGCTCATCTCTGATAGCATGGTGGGAGTATCTGAAAATGACAAAGTCTTCACTTCTCCCATGTAGACATACACCTCTCTGGAACAATCCTGACATTCAACAAGAAAATAATATGTTAAATTTCCCAGGTTGGAGAATGAAAGGAATTGAATGTCTGGAACACATATTTGAGGGCATAGACTTTATTCCATTTAATAAATTAATAATACAATATGACATTGATAATAAATATTTCCTACAATACCAACAAATTAAGTCAATTGTAAAAAAGAAATTTAAGCTTAATAAAACATTGTTGGAAACACCAACATGTGTGTTAGAGTTTATTAATTTTCAACCACCCAAATTATTATCTAAAATATACAAAAAATTGTCTAGAATCGATGACTCGATAGCACTACCTGTTGAAAAATGGGAGTCAGATTTATCAATCAACTTTGAACAAAAAATTTGGTCTCAGGTATGTTCAAATACTTTTAAATTGACTAGAATCTCCAATTTACAATTAATACAATATAAGGTTCTCTATAGAGTACATTATACAGGTCAGCGAATGTTTAAGATGGGTTTTACACCATCTAGCAACTGCTCACAGTGCATAAGTAATATACCCGATGATTATATTCACGCACTCTGGTTCTGTCCACCCGTTCAGAGGTTCTGGGTACAGGTATGTGAAGACTTGTCTAAATGTTTGAAATTTAATATCCCACTCTCTCCATCTGTTTGCTTATTGGGTATCTTTGATGATGTTATACTAGAAAAAAATGCATCCAATATGCTTTTCACTGCCTTATGCATCGCAAAGAAAACCATACTCGTAAATTGGAAAAATAAAAATAATCTTAGCATTAATCAGTATAAAAATCTTCTGTTAGATCATATTAGTCTTGAAACAGCATCTGCCGACACATCGGATCAATCTATTTGGCATTCTTTGATCGGCTCCGTTACGTAGTGAGGGTGGGGGGTCTGGGATCTGGCCTTGTGGGGCATTGGGGCTGGTGGGGGGGAGGTTGGGGTTTGGGGCGCCGGGGGGTTGGGGCTGCTTGGGCGGGGAGGACCCTGCCTTCGACCTGGGGAGGACCGGGGGGGTTCTGGGGGATGTCTGCTGGGGGCTGCATGCGGGCCCTCGGGTGGTCGGTGGCGGCGGTCATGGGTCACCGATCGGTGACCCGGCTGTGCTGGGGTGGTTTCGGGGTGGGCGCCGGGAGCTTGGGACTCTGGGGGCGTGTCGTCCCCGGGATTGGACCTGGTGGGGATCGGGGGTCTTGGGCTCTGGCGGGCGGGTCGCCGGGCCATGGGCTGGCTGGCGCTCTGGTGCCCGGCTCTGGCCGGGGGCCCTCGGCTCGCTGGTGGGTTGGGGGTTCATGTGCTAGGGGGTTGGGTGTCTGGGGGCGTGACTGGTGACCAATGGGAGGGGGCGGGTAAACCCAGCCTTGGTGTCTAATGTGATATGTGTTTTGAAAGTTGTTAATATGAAGGGGGGGTGTAGTATTTCTTATGGGGTGGGGACTAGGTGGATGTCCTTGATGATGGTCTTGGACTATGCTTGCCCGGTGTGCGGGCCCTGGTTGGGGCCTGTTCTCGGTGCTTCCTGGCTCTGTCGGTGGTTGGGCGGGCGCTCTTGGCCGTGTCGTCCATGTGGGATATTGTGTCTTCTTGGGCGGCGGGCTGACTACGGTTCGCAGGGGTCGTGGTGGGCCCTGGTGGGTGTGGGCTGTTGGTTCTGCTGTTGGCGGCCCTCGGGACCGTGTCCCTCTCTGGTCTTGACCCAATGACCTGGCGGTCGGAGAGGTGTTTCTTTTGCCTCGCTCCTTGGGTGGACCTTGGCGAACTAGGGAGGGGGGGTACGCAGGGTCAGCGGGGGAGCTGACTCGCTGCGGGAGCATTGTTCCTGCAGATATTTTCTCCCCATCCCTCACCACGCACCTCCGCCCTCTTCATCTTAAATTAATACATGTAGGGAATTTGGGTCTCGGGTATTTTTTTCATTCATTCAACCTTTATTTAGTCAGGTAAATCTTTTGAACCTCATGGGCTCATTTACGAAAGCGACCTGCTAAAACTAAAGAACAATGAACAGCAGTGGTAGAATTTCCTTAAACAATAAACAATAAACAAACAAACAATAAACAATAGAAAACAAAAGAGAGAAAAAAACAAAAGAAAGTTTTTTTTTTTTAACAAAGTATCAAAAAACTAGCAAAACATTATAAGGTAGACGTATAAAATCAAAGACAGGAACAAATCTGCATTGGTTTTTGCCAGGATTCCAACAGATTCTGAAAACCATTTAGAGAAGTCAAGGTCGAGAGCTTCAGATCTTTTTGTAAGATATTCCATGAAGCAGGAGCGGAGTAGGAGAAGGCCCTTTTTCCAAGTTCAGTCCTCACTGACGGAACACTGCAGGTAATCATGTCCTGAGAGCGCACACTGTAGCTGCACTCACGTAAAGACATGTAGGAGGAGATGTATGAGGGCAGCAGACCAAGAAGTGATTTAAAGATGAAAATGTACCAGTGGAAGAGTCTGCGTGAGGTTAATGATGTCCAGTTAACCAGTGAATACAGGGTGCAGTGGTGGGTACGATAATCACAACCAGTTATGAATCTTAGTGCACCATGATAGACAACATCCAACATCCGCAGGGTGCTTGTAGGAGCATTCATGTAGAGAATGTCACCGTAATCAATGGAGGGAAGGAAAGTCACAGACACAAGGCGTTTCCTAACATTCAGTGATAGACATGATCTGTTTCTGAAAAAGAAACCCAGTTTAACTTTCAGTTTCTTCACTAGGTTTTCCACGTGGAGTTTAAAGGTTCAGTATGCAGTTTCTGTAGAACTGCAGCAGTTAGAAATATTTTCAACAGGCAAAGCATTCTGATCCCTCCCCCTCAGAGCCATATGTGGCTCTGCCCCCTTGTGGTCTGTTGAATTTCAAATTCAAGCTCTGTTTTTATTGGCTGATTCAAATTCAAGCTCTGTTTTTATTGGCTGGTTACAAACTCTGTTTTTATTGGCTGGAAAATGGCGGGTCACCTTTTCTTTTTAGAAATGCTTATTTACCACCTGGAGAAGCAAGGGGACAATATTTTTTTTAATTTTTTTCAGAGATTACCTGGCTAACATCAGTCTGTCAGGAGGTAGTGACAGAGTGAAGAAATATGTTCATAAAAAAAGCTACATACTGCAGCTTTAAAAGAGAGATGTGAATCGATCAGGATACCCAGATATTTATAGGAATCAACAAACTCAATAGGGACACCATTTGAAGATAAAATCAGAGGAGGATCTGCTGGAACCGCCTTCCTATTTGAAAAAAACATCCCTTTTGTTTTATCAGCATTTAGGACAAGTTTGAGACGGAACAAATCTGACTGGATGATGTCAAAAGCGGATTGCAGTAACTGGAAAGCCTTAGCAACTGTTTTAGCTCGGCAGTAAACAACTGTATCATCAGCATAGAAATGTAAGGATGCATCAGGGATGCAGTGACCTACATTAGCTATGTAGATTGTAAAGAGAGTGGGTCCTAAAACTGAGCCTTGTGGTACACCATTTTTAACTGTTAAATAGCTGGAAGAAGTACCGTTATGTTGAACACATTGCCTCCGATTGGAAAGATAGTTAGAAAACCAACCGATGGTGTGATCAGAGAAACCGATTTCTGAGAGCTTATGACACAGGATGTTATGATCCACAGTGTCAAAAGCTTTAGACAGGTCTAAGAAAAGTGCAGCACAATAGTCCTTAGCATCCAATGCTTCAACAACATCATTCAGAACCTTCAGAGAAGCAGTTGTTGTGCTGTGTTTTTTCCTGAAACCAGATTGATGAAGAGGTAAGATGTTAAATGAGTCCAGATAATTTTTGATCTGAGAGTTTATCAGTTTTTCTAGAACCTTGGCTAAGATGCAGAGTTTAGAGATCGGTCGATAATTGTTCAGTGAGGTGGGGTCACCTCCCTTCAGCAAAGGAAGAACAAAGGCTGTTTTCCAAGCATCCGGAATGGTGTTTTGGCTTATGGACAGATTAAAGATGTGGGTCACAGGGACTGTGATGATATGAGCAGCCAGCCTTAAGAAATAAGGTGGAAGTTCATCTGGACCTGCAGATTTTTTTGGATCAAGATCATTTAACAGTTTATTTACCTCACTGACTGAGAACGGAGAAAAAGAGAAGGTGTGATTAACAGATGGTTGACTTGTAGGAGGGATTTGATTTGTAGAAGTTTGATTATTAGATAAAGTGGCTGATTTTCCGTTTGTAACTGTGTCAAATAATGAACTAGAAGCAACAAAATGTTTATTGAAACAGTTCAGGATCTCGTGCTTATTTGACACAGGAACAGACACATCACGCTGTAGCATACATATGTTGTATGCTACAACGGTTTTACATCTCTGTTGTTCAGAACCACCTGGGACTCAATTTTATATACACTTTAGACAGTCATTCATAAACATCCTCATAAAAGTCACATATAGGGAATAGAATGAGTACTATGGTTATGGGTGGCGGGATGACATCACTCTCGCCCCCATGCCTATGCTCTCTCAACAATATGCATTTAGACAGTTAGGACCTGGGTTAGAGTTGGAGTGGAGGGGAAACTGGTATAATGCCAGCCTTTGCTCCTGCTCTTTCCTTTTTAAGTACACTTTACTACAACACTCACCAACAGTGCATTTGGGGACGGGGGTGTGTGTGTCGGGGTCTTGATTTGTTAATTTCAATTTATTTATTTATGTATTTATTTATATTTATGTAAGGGGTTATGAGGAGGTCAATATTAATACTGACCTCTTTACCTTAATTAATTTACTTATTCAGATTGAATAGTAAATTCACGGATTCTGTTCTTTTTCAGTTTACCCAATATCTCTGTGATCTTTATGATGGATAAATAAACAGAGCCATTAAGTGACAAAGACGTTAACTTAGTTTGATATGTCAAAGAGACACTATCATTTATTTAAAATAAATCAACTAAATTAACACCATTACACTTGATTGACATGATTTCACTTTCTTTCAATTCAAATACGTCAGCACACTTAAATTTAACACAACAGACATAAATACTAGATGTTAAACATATTTAGTCTGTGGGCTCTTTAACTTAAAAAATAGTTTCCAGCTTAGATTGAGAGGGGAAAGAAATAGGAGGAAAGATTTAAGAAGAAATTATCATGAGCATGATACCAGAGTGACACTTCTCCTCCGACTTCTGCTAAAATCCAGGTACGTTTTGTAAACAGCTCTTTACCTTTTGACGACCGCCCGGTAAGAGGTGACCTTGTAGCCTTTCAGATGCACGGATCCTTGTGGGGACCAGTACGATACCTTCAAGCAAGGTTCTGGTTTACGTCTCCAACGTCTCCTGGTTTTGCTTGGTCATCAGAGAATATGTCAGCTTCAGGCCTCTGACTTCAAGATAAACTTATTCCAGGAAGGAATAGACAAAGTTCTTGATCTTACGCTTGTTCGAAGTAGACTCATAACAGCCTGTTATCAGTCCTTAGCTGAAGACGCCGGTCGTTAGCTCTTGACCACACGTGTCCAGCTCTTGGGAAAGTTCACATCTCTTGGAAGTTCCCAGCAACTCTCTCGGACTCTTGCCGACTCTCAAGTGTGTCAGCAAAACTTAGGACTAGTACTTAAGGAAGGACCAGTCGAGGAGTTCACTTGTCTTATCAGGACCCAAGGTTACAGCCAGCAGCAGAGGGAAATGTTTAGGAACAGACAGCGAAAGCTGGAGCCCTTTTCAGGAGAAACAACGGATTAAACTGTCTTCTTATTTCTAAACAAAACAGTCGGGTCTCTGTGACCCGAGATTTCACCTTTAACACAGCAGTGAACACAGTTTAACTCTTACAGAATAACACAGCTTAAAAGCACACATCATGAAAATGACAAAAGTTATTCTTTTGATCACATCAGCCTAAAATCAAAGATAGAAATAGTCTCTTTTGGTGACTATATTTATCAGATTATAGCTAAATGAATGATTTTGTAGTAAATGTCTTGCTTTACTGAGAGGTCAGTAAAGGTCATCACTGGACAGTTCAAAAGTACACAGGTGTCTTAAAAGTGGACAAGGTCATGCCCACTACATCTCCCCCCTTTTGGAAGCCATCGCCAGTCCTTGGGGATGGGGTCCAACACGAAAGGAAACCTTGAACTGTCTTTGATCTTGAAGTAATCCAGCAAGTGGAAAAGAAAAATCAAAAATTATAATCCCATAAAGTTTTTGGAAATTCCATACTGTTCGGAGGTAATCCCATTGCGAAAAGCTTTTAATCCTTTGGAAAACAAAGTCTGTTAACTCTTGGAAAACAAAGTCTGTGATCCCTTGGAAAGCAAAGTCTTATAATCCACAGCGGTAATTCCACAACGATTAGTTTTGTTGATTGATCAGCAACAATTGTTTTCATAATCAGCATGTAGAGGGGATCCCTCGATTGACGCAGAGGAGGCGACCCTTGGATGAAGGTTGAAGACCAAGCGTTGGAGCTGCAGGTCCCCACATCGAAGGTTGTTGGCTGGTTGGTTTCCAGTCAGTGCCACTCTGGTTCTATGTGTCATGCAATTATGTGGTTTTTAAGGTGGGCTTATGATTGGGATTTTACATTAAGCCTTACCTATATGCACCTGGTATGTAAGCTATCATGGTTTAGATCAGCTACAATTACCAATTAAGGGGTGGATCAATTCTGTAAAATTAGATATAGGGATTTGTACCTATAAAATTTTGGAGGGCTTCTGTAACGAAGGCCTCTAATTCCAAACTATTCCTCCATTCATTACTTAGTTTAGGTTAAACTAAAATAGAAAAATGAAATATAGTTTGATCTAAATGTCTGTTGTCTTTTAGACGAACGACGCAAGATTTGGTATTCCTAGTAAATTTTGAAGTCTATGGCGAGACTCATCAAAATGAATAGGTAATCTAGAATAGAAACGATCGAATCGGTTCAATTTAGAAATTGTGAGACCAGTGTAGTTTATGGTACCTTGAGTAGCTTTAAACTACATTGACTCTTCGACGATTGAGATTTAACAAAACGAACTGCATGTTGGCATAGTTAAATCCATATCATTCATTAACCAATGTTAATACAAAACCTTTTTGGCTGGGAGTGTTCAGAACCAAACAAAATCTCAACTAATGACAACAGTAATGACTAAACAACAAGGAAACAACGTTTCACTGCTTCGACACACTCTTGTCGTCAGATTCCAAAGTGCAACACACAAGAAAAACAGGTCTCAACTTTATGACCGAGGTCAAATTAAATCTCGTGGATTTAAACGGTTGTTAAGGTTAGTTTTTTGTTGTGGGTTTTAGGCTTAGTGTTTCTAAGTTCAAATTGGACAATGCGACTTATAGGGTGGGAAATATGGTAGTTTAAACCTGATTAGTTTATTTACTAACTTGTGTTTGTACGACCTTATTATCCCATGAAGTCGGTGAGTTTGTGAGATCTTTGTCTTTTGTGGAGTCATTGAACGCCTTGTAAGGTTTGATCTGATTTCGATGTACCCATTTAGCAATTGGCTCTTTGCGGCCTTTGCTGATTTTGATTTCGTAGACGACTGAGGACACTTTGTCTGTTATCAGATGAGGTCCAGTCCACCTGGGCATTAGTTTGCGGGCGAGAGTTCCGGTCTCGGACCCTCCTTTCCCGGTTGCTGGGGCGAACGTATAGTACCAGACTCTGTCTCCCACTTGGAGTTCATTGTGAGAGGCCTTCTGGTCGTAGTACGCCTTGCGTCCTTCAGCGGATTTTTCCAGGTTTTTCTGGGCGAAAGCAAAAGTGTTTCTGAGGTGTACATTCAAATCTTTGTCTTTGGCATGGCCTAACATCACCCCCCTTTGGTCATGGGGGACCACGAGCACAGGTGAGGACGTCCGTCCATGGGCACAAGTTAGGATGCCACCGTTTAGTTTAAGCTGTTCGCGCAGCTGAGAGAAGACGGTACACAGGAATCGTTTAGGTTTTGGCCAACGTATCTTCTTACGTTTACCTCTTTCCGTGTAATTCAGGTGTGTCACAACTGTCGGCGCAGTCGCAGGTGTGTCTGATTGTACAGACTGCGACGGGTCACTGTCGTTGTGTGTGTCTTCCCACTTCTTGACTGAAGAGAGGCTCTTTGAGTCTGTAAAAACTATGTCATTTCTGACTAGTTCTAGACACAAATGTCCCTGAACCAAGGTTTCATCGAAAGCTTGGCTGATAGCCGATTTACCTGTCCCAGGGGACAGTACAGCAACCTCGGTGTGGGGTCCTTGGATCTCCACACCTTTCTCTACCTGTGGTAGGTAATGTGAGTTTGCCCCCTTCTTGTCTGATGAGGGGTCCTCGTAATCTGCAACAATGATGTCCAAGTGACTGTCAGCGTTTGGTTGACTGTCATTTTCTGGACTCAGATGCCCTTGAACCAAGGTTTCATCGAAAGCTTGGTTGATTGCCGAATTACCTGTCTCAGAGGACAGTACAGCGTCTTCGGTGTGGGATCCTTGGATCTCAACACCTTTCACTACCTGTGGTAGGCAGTGGTCAGTGAGTGCTGAATGTGTCAGCTCACAGAGGAGGTTCTCTTGTTGGACCAGAGTTTGGTCCAACTTTTGGGTCTCTTCTGTCTCACCTGTAGTTGAAGGTTCACTTACCGGGCTCTCGTCCTCGGATGAGCAGTCCCTTGTGTCCTCTGCGGTACCTGCGGTTAGGCAGTCTGTATCGCAACTAGGAAGCACTTTTATTGGCAGGGGTTTTCTCACTGTGCTCCACATTTTCCGTCGACCATAATCTATAATCGCGTTGAAGCGGTTTATAAAATCTTGGCCAACCAAAAATGGGAATGAGTCAAGTTTAGACACGTACACCGGGTGGTGTATTGTCATTTCGCCAATCTGCATGTGAACCATAGCCATAGCTGTTAGGGTTGTTCTCGTCTCTGCGAGACCCTGTAGCTCAATAGCACATTTCTCAAAGGGTATTTGCCTGTCAACACCGTTAGCGGCGGTCCTCAGCTCCTTGAACAGCTTGGCCGACATAATGGTTATATCAGCACTACCGTCCAGGAGGGCTTCACGCTCAAGGACACCTTCCAGTGTGATAGGTAGGTAAGCTTTCTTAGCCACCCCCCTTTGTATAAAGTTACACAGAAACCTCACAGGTCTTGGCCCACGTTTCTGTTCACGTGTGACTCTGTCTGTGTAATCTTGTTTACTGTCAGCATCTTGTTGGCTGTCAGCATCATGACCTTCAGGATGTTGTTGTGTGTCAGCAGTTGGTTTGCTGTCAACATCCATGGCAATGTTGGTAGTAGTGTGCGCTGAGTTATTTGTGTGCTCTGAGTCTTTGTGAAAGACAGTGCTACACATCGCTCCAGGTTGGTCAATGTTGATAGTGTCATTATCAATGATAACGCCACTCATTGTATCAGGTTGGTCAAGCACAGTAACATTCAAATCTACTGACAAACTACTTACTTCCTCTGTCTCTTCCGAGCATAGAGGTGTTGGGCCATCATTCCTGGACATTCGTGACTCTTTGCCTGTCTCGAACTGTTCTGTTCGAGGCGCGGGAGGTGCAGTTCCAAGGCTCGGGGGTGGCTGTTGGGACGACGCATAGTTACATGAGTATAGGTCCTCATCCTTCAATTTCTTTTGAAGTCCACCCACCGATGGACCTTGGTTTTCACCCATCTGGTTCGATCTGAACCGTTGTGGGTCTCTTAGAGAGTGAACACCTACCTTTTGTGGTTCGTTGCTTGTCTCAGATTTTTCAATCTGAGGTGCTTCAGGGGCGGGGCTCCCTTTAAACCATTTTGAGTCACTGTTCCAACTGGTACCAACATTTCGGTGTATGTCAGTTTGAAAATCTTGTTCATTCTTGCTAGTATTATCCAACTCTTTTAACAACCGACGCGTGTTCTCCACCACTTCTGAGGTCAGAAGGCCTTTGAGACGATAGTGTTCATTCTCGCTAGTATCATCCCACTCTTTTATCAACCGACGCATGTTCTCTGCCTCTTCTGAGGTCAGAGGACCTTTGAGACGACGGTGTTTATTCTCGCTTTTTTGCGACTGGGATACGACCTTTTGACCTGGGCACACCTCAGAGGGTGTTTTGTTTTGCATGTGAGCCTCAACAGCAGTTACAGCGCACTGTTTCATCACTGATTGTTTAAACTGATGTTGTAGCTCAAGGCCTTTTTTGAGACGTTTTTCTTTTTGTCGTTTGCTATTGATGTCACTAACTGTGTGCTCTGAGTTATCCATGTGCTCTGAGTTATCAAAGACAAGGTCACTCAATGTACCAGTTTGGTCATCCTCTATATCATTCAAGTTTTCAAACAACCAACTTTTGTCCACTATCTCCTCAGAGCTTAGTGGTGCGTTGCCTTTTTCCTGGAACTTCTGTGACCTTTTGCTACTCCCGGACTGTCCAGTCCGCAGTGCGGGGGCAGGGCCTTTGCTCGGTGTAGACCGCGGAGGGTCACTTAAAGAGCGGGCGTCCACCGTTTGTGGTTTTTTGCTTATCTCGGGCAGCTTCGTCCGAGGTGCAGGGACAGGACGTGTGCTCGTCCTTTGAAATCGTTTTATGTACTCTGGGTCTTGTCTGAGCCACTCTGGCTCATTGTTCCAGCGGGCATCTTCACTACGTGGTTTGTGACCATCTTTCTTATCTTTAGGACGTGCGCCCCTTTGAAATCGTTTTATGTACTCTGGGTCTTGTCTGAGCCACTCCGGCTCATTGTTCCAGCGGGCAGGTTCCTGTTGTGGTTTGTTAGTTTGAAAAACATGTTTTTTCTCGCCTTTTTTAGGAGAGGGAGTTGATGAACTTGTCCCTTCCAGCTCCAGCGAGTGGGATTTGACCGCTTCACCTGGGGACACCTGTAAGGGTGTTTTGGTTTGCATGTTAGCTTCAAAGACATTCACAACACACTGTTTTATTTCTTCCATGGTTTGCGTTTTTGCATTAACCACGGTGAGCAACGGAAATCGTATCTTATAGCCGAGATGTAAGAAGAAAGACCACTTAAAGTCTTCATCTTCTTCCATGCCTGGTGTATATTTGTCACCAAAATGAGCTTTAAGGTGCCTGTCGTAAAACATCAAAGGATGTTCATTTTTTCCTTGCACGTCCATTATTGTATTGATTTTGTGTGAAAAAAATCAAAAAATTGTTCTCATGTTAGTGTTTGCAAATAAATATTCACTTTTAATGTAGCGCTGAGTCAAATAAACTAATCAGCTGAGGTTTACGCGTTTCACTGTGTAATAAGTATTCATAGGTACCTTTTTTCAGGTTTTTACCCTCAATGAACTTTGTAAAAGTTAAATGCACTCTTGCAGTGTTAACTTTAAAATAGAACTTACGTTCAAACAACAGTTACTAACTAACCCAAGCAGCCTGATTTCCGTTTTTTCTTACTCAAACGCTTATAAAAGAGGGCTGACTTAAATGCAATGACTTCACTAAAATGTGACAGGATGCTGCTTGAGCATGCCTTTAAAAAGATGTCTTGCAGTCTCAGTGAAACTGATTTTGTACTGCATTTGACAGTTATCAGGAGTGAAAAAGGACGTTCCGTTCGTTATTTTAAACAATTTTTTATTTAAAATAAACGAGTGTTCGTGCGCTCAGCATAACAGTACAGTAATGATTGTGCACAGAAAAACGTTAAAAATGCCAATTTTAACTAAAAGTGTACAGATGTACAACAATTCTGTTTAAAATTCAGAAATGTGAAGAGCTTAATGTGGAAACGCTCTGTTCTCCATCATTTTTTTTTTTTATTTAATTTGAAAATCAAATAAAAATTCCCTTTTGAGTGTTATTTTAAATCTCTTCAGTATTTAAAATGAGCATAAATTGTTTGTCTGTACCTCTGTTATTCTAAAATTTGTATTTAGAATAAACAGGAGTTTTTGTTTGTGTACAGAACAATTTTAAAAGCTGGTAATTCACCATAAAAATGCTGACTTTTTTATGATGTCTTTGGCAAACTCATCTGTCAACGTCTTTTAACCAACAGGGGGCAGCTTTGAGTCATATTTATCACGAGGCGACTGAGTTTTATTCAGTACTGGAAAAGAAAACAACCTTTTAGAGGTAGTTTCTAGTGTGACCGTGATAATTGCTCGAACCGCGTTTCTGTCAGAGACAAATCTATGTTATTAGACAGTGTTGATGGCTTCAGATGAGTTTCTAAGCTACTAGTGAGACCTCTTCTCACTCTGTGAGTGTGTTCGTGTGTGAAATGCTTGTCACTCAAAGTGCATCAGGAAATGACGACAAGAATGGGCGGGCCAACGCAGCGTGCGTAGCGCGTCACCAGCTTCCGTTGAGCGAGGCGGAGCTCGCTAAACAGATACGTGACGTCAACCAATCAATCACAGCGTTTGCAGTGCATTACCCAAGCGTTCATGGTAAATGTAGTTTCTTACCTTCGACCAATGAAGTACCGGAAATGACGACAAAGTGGGTTGGTCGCAACGGCGTGCGTTCCCACTACAGCGAATCAGCGTTCGCCTCGAGTGATTGACAGCTCACAGCTCTCGTTTCATCCAATCACAGCTCATAAACAAACGTGTGGGACACGTAGCTCTGTAACGTTACCTTAGCACAGCAGACCACAACTTTATGGACTCTTAAAACAACTCAAACGCTACGAATTAACTTTCCAAAATTCTGAAACATGCGGCGAACACACCTAGACAGGCCAACTTAGTTACGCTCAGTAACACAGCACTGCAGCTGTTGAACAAACACGGACTCTCTCGGAGCGCGTCAAGGTCGGTTCCGGTCCACTTTTTCATGGAGCAGAAATCGGGTCTGAACAGAACCACTATCCGACTACGTTCTAACAGTAATATGCTTCTATGACCTGCTCTAACACGTAAAACACCACAACAGCAATCTTGTAGATGTTAAATTATAGCTTTCAGGCTTTTGACTCGGCGGTCAAACAAAGCCTTGTACAGGAGTCTGCGTGAGCTGGACCGAACCGGACCAGGACCCCCACAGACCACGGCTGACAAAACTTCACCTGAATGCTTCCAACAGCGTCTAACAGAGTTGAAACAATAAAAATCTCACAGCTTCAAATGATAAAAACATGCAGAATCTGCCTGCTTTGAACACTTCCAGCCAAAATCATTATCTTCAGAGTTTAAAACTTGGATCCTCTTATGCAAACATGACGTTACAGTTCATGACTGAGACCACAGATATCAATAAACTTTCAGAACCACGTACGAGGGCCACCAGATGTAAGGGGTTATGAGGAGGTCAATATTAATACTGACCTCTTTACCTTAATTAATTTACTTATTCAGATTGAATAGTAAATTCACGGATTCTGTTCTTTTTCAGTTTACCCAATATCTCTGTGATCTTTATGATGGATAAATAAACAGAGCCATTAAGTGACAAAGACGTTAACTTAGTTTGATATGTCAAAGAGACACTATCATTTATTTAAAATAAATCAACTAAATTAACACCATTACACTTGATTGACATGATTTCACTTTCTTTCAATTCAAATACGTCAGCACACTTAAATTTAACACAACAGACATAAATACTAGATGTTAAACATATTTAGTCTGTGGGCTCTTTAACTTAAAAAATAGTTTCCAGCTTAGATTGAGAGGGGAAAGAAATAGGAGGAAAGATTTAAGAAGAAATTATCATGAGCATGATACCAGAGTGACACTTCTCCTCCGACTTCTGCTAAAATCCAGGTACGTTTTGTAAACAGCTCTTTACCTTTTGACGACCGCCCGGTAAGAGGTGACCTTGTAGCCTTTCAGATGCACGGATCCTTGTGGGGACCAGTACGATACCTTCAAGCAAGGTTCTGGTTTACGTCTCCAACGTCTCCTGGTTTTGCTTGGTCATCAGAGAATATGTCAGCTTCAGGCCTCTGACTTCAAGATAAACTTATTCCAGGAAGGAATAGACAAAGTTCTTGATCTTACGCTTGTTCGAAGTAGACTCATAACAGCCTGTTATCAGTCCTTAGCTGAAGACGCCGGTCGTTAGCTCTTGACCACACGTGTCCAGCTCTTGGGAAAGTTCACATCTCTTGGAAGTTCCCAGCAACTCTCTCGGACTCTTGCCGACTCTCAAGTGTGTCAGCAAAACTTAGGACTAGTACTTAAGGAAGGACCAGTCGAGGAGTTCACTTGTCTTATCAGGACCCAAGGTTACAGCCAGCAGCAGAGGGAAATGTTTAGGAACAGACAGAGAAAGCTGGAGCCCTTTTCAGGAGAAACAACGGATTAAACTGTCTTCTTATTTCTAAACAAAACAGTCGGGTCTCTGTGACCCGAGATTTCACCTTTAACACAGCAGTGAACACAGTTTAACTCTTACAGAATAACACAGCTTAAAAGCACACATCATGAAAATGACAAAAGTTATTCTTTTGATCACATCAGCCTAAAATCAAAGATAGAAATAGTCTCTTTTGGTGACTATATTTATCAGATTATAGCTAAATGAATGATTTTGTAGTAAATGTCTTGCTTTACTGAGAGGTCAGTAAAGGTCATCACTGGGCAGTTCAAAAGTACACAGGTGTCTTAAAAGTGGACAAGGTCATGCCCACTACATTTATATATTATTTATTTATTTTTCTCTTACCCCCTGGTTGCCTGGTGGACATTCTGGGGGTGGGCCGTCATGGGTTGTCCTGGGATGTGGGAGGTTCGGGACCTAGGGGTTCGCAGTGGGTGGGGCTGGCGGTGCACTCCCTCTGGGGCTGCTTGGACTCGGGTGTCCTGTCCTGTCGGCAGGGCGAGGGGTGGGCCGAATCTTGGATGTCTGCTACTCTCCACCCCAAAATGAATGGGCTACTTCCTGGGTTTGGATTTGGGCTGCCCCATGTAGGGGGCAGGTACATGTCTTGGACCTAGGGGGTATAGAGTGTGCATCGGGATTATGAATGGAACGTGTCGTTATTGTTTGTCTTTCTGCAACTGAGGGTGAGGATGAGGGTGGGTCTGAATGAATATGTCTGTGTATGAATGTTTAAGTGTCAGGCTGGGACTTGGTCTGCCCCCTCTCTGATACTTCTGTGGCTACTTAGTGTCGCGCTCCTGCCACGTGGCCCCCTGGTGGGTGTTCCTTGCCTACGGGTGTGCTTGGGGCCCTCCCTATCTGGGGCGCTTGGGCGTTTGTCGGCTCGGCCTGGTGGCTGCCTGGTGGGGCTCGTGTCCTCTGGTCCGGTCGGGTCTGGACCTGAGGGGTGGGCGTCCCCGGTGCCCGGGCCTCGGTGACCGGTCCTGGGGCTACATCGGGGCAGCGGGCTCCGGCGGGGGCCTGTGAATTTGTCGCGGGCGACCCCGGGGGGTCATTGTATGTGGTCGCTGGTGGGGTTCGTCCGGTTCTTCCCCTTGGTAGGATCTGGGGAGTGGGCTAGTGGCTCGTCCTGTTCGGGTGGTCCTGGGGACTCTGGGCTCGGGGTCCTTCCTGGGGTCTTGGGCTTTGATCGCCCCTTCGTCTGCCTCGGGCTTTGGGGGGACGGATCTCTGATGCTTCACAGTCGCTACTAAATGTTCTATTGGAGGAACCTTATTCACTTATGCATGCTCACAACCACACACAAATGGATGCAGGGATGTATATATAGATATATGCAGATATGTAGATGGGTATATGAATGAATATAAAAGTATATGTATGTATACTATATATATATTTGTAGGTATGGGTATGTGTATTTATAGAATTCTACTGCAAGCTCATGAATATTATTAGTCTTTATGCATGTATGTTCCATTGTTGTGTTCTGTCATGTGCTTTGCAGGATTGTGGACGGAGGTTGGGTGTGTTTGCCTTGTGCTCTTTTGGTTGATAATTGTTGATTTGTTGTCTTACTTTCTCTTTTCTTTCTTTCTCTCTTAAAAAATAAATAAATAAATAAATAAATATTGGAGTGAGAGGATGGCTATAAGGTGTGAAGTGAGGCTATCTATAAATGGGGGGGGGGGGGAGAGACAAATTTAAACTCACACATGAGAGTCCACACAGGAGAGAAGCCATTTCCTTGTAAACTTCCTGGTTGAACTAACCAGTCGGGAAGGAGCGAGTACGAGAACTCTTTAAAATCTCTGACTTCCTTGAACTCTTCAGTTGGGTTGGAAAGTTGAGATGAGACTTTCTTTAGCTGTTGAATGTTGGCCATGAGTCAAAGGCCTAGTTCATCAGTTAGGGTCTACAGCACGCTCACTGTAAATCCGAATGAGCTTCAAAGATCCAAAACCTTTGAATAAAAATTTACTTCGGAGCAGTGCTGGGCAGCGCTAATCCAAAAATTTGTTCCGCTATTTCTAAAGCACTAATTAATTTATTTAGGTCCGCAATTTCAAAAGCACTAATGTCTTATGAAAATTAGGGGAAGCTAAATTCTAAACCGCTAATTAAATTCAACAATTGCTAGCCAACAAGTTATGCAATATTTGCACTAGACTGCCAACTAGCGGTGCATGAACTGTTATACACCTTTATCCTACCTCTTACGTCACAGCAGCAGCTTCCCATTAACTCCTCCTGACCCACCTGGATATTTACAGTCCTGGACAGAAGAAACATCACAGTTGGCAAAAAGAGCAACAAACATTTAAAAAAAAAACTTTACATGTATTAACAGCTGCACGTACAAATTATATTCTTCATTACACATGCACATACTTTGTATTTATTTTTTTAGATTATCCTATATCTGTTAAGCACCTTGGTCAATGCAAGGCATTGCAGGAAGGTGCTATACAAATAAAGTTTATTACATTATTATTATTATAACTTCAATTCAAAGACCACATCAACAGTACAGGTAAAATTAAAGTTAGAGATCAAGTTTTTAAGTGCACTTCCAAGTTGTATCCAAGTTTAATTCATATAAGAGTCAATTAAGCTTAATTTACTTCAATATTGTTTCAAAAAACAAATAGTAATTTCTTTTTTGTTGCGCAACCGAAAAATAAATTAAACCAATTCCAAATTTCTATAGGCAGTTGTAATAATATAGGCGTATTGGTCAGTTTACTGACTTACCTATAATTTAGATGAAAGGTTTGAGCAGATTTTATCTACACACATCCATCGTCAATATTCGCGAGTTCACCCTTTTTCCGGTATTAAATTGCTTTGATGTGACTAGACAAATGTAATTTCACGAGAGACTTCAACTTATGTTGGTCCACCAGAAAATAGACCTTTTGTTGAAACAATCATAAAAGTACATTAAACATTTGTATCGATATTAGCTCTGATTTACTAACTACTTTGACAAGAATTCAAATTAAAAACAAACAGACAGTTAGGGTCTAACTCCTGTTGGCACATTTACTTAACAGATTAATGACTTAAGAATATGGGAGTGGTGGCGCAGAGGTTAAGAAGGTGAGCTTGTGATCGGAAGATCGCCGGTTCAAGCCTCAGTACCGACAACATCAAAGATGTGGGTGGGATAAAGTGAAGCGGTCACACCTGTCTCCACCCTCATCTGCCCCACTCTGGGCCCTTGAGCAAGGCCCTTAACCCACACCATCTGCTCCCCCGGGAACCCTAGATATCAGCTCTCTGCTCCACACAGAGGGCTGTGGTTGCTCGGTTGTCTGTGGTTGTGTCAGGAAGGGCATCCGGCGTAAAAACAATTGCCAAGTCTTCATGCGACTAGTTCGCTGTGGTGACCCCTAACGCAGGGAGAAGCCGAAAAAAAAAAAAATGACTTAAGAAAATAAGAAATGAGGAGGGATTAGAGTGAAAGCTAAGTTTAAAGGAAGTTAATTATTTTGAAATGACAGGGTGACACTTTTTCCCACACGAGTTAAAGCTGGGCTCCCGCACGCCAGCCCACATCCACAACTCATTACCTGTTGACGCTTCGTCTCTGTAGATAAGAGTTGAGAAGTATTTGGACACACACAATGGATTGTTTTGTCCAACAGCCATCCAGTTGAAACTTCAGCGTATGTGAGCTGATTCCACGATACGAGGAAACTCGCCCCTCTCGGCAGGAAACAAGGTCAACGTCCTAGCTGAACTTCAAACTAAAACTTCTAGAAAACAAATTATTTCAGAAAATGAGTGAATGAGGAACAGTAAGGCTTTACTGTTACTCCGGCTGAGAACTTCACTAGCTTCCAGAGAAAACCAAGTTGTTTAGTTAGTTCTCTCCAACACACACTTAAGTCAAAACGGAAGTAAGACTTTATATGGAGGGTGGAGTCTGCCCACCTCCTGAATGGCTATTGGTTGGTTTAACAAAATAAAATAATGAGTTTCAGCTCCCATAGTCATACAATCTCTGAAGGACAGTAGGAAAACTTGTTTATAGAATCGGCCAGATGGCCGCTTGTTGGTACAGAGAATATTATGGCTAGCTTGACAGACAACACAAAAGGAAGTTGTAAGTTAAAAGTTTACCCTGAACTGTGCCATAATATTAAAGCCTGCTTGTTCTGCAGAAATATACCAGCAGAAGGGTCAAACTCATGCAAGTAACAGATCATCATTAAATGACAAAAGTATACTGTTGATCAATTCTGAATTAACACACATTAAAAGAAAGTTCTTTCTGATTGATTGGTGTCCATTAATTCAAAATAATTGTAACAAAAATAGTGTCCACTTGTCTCCTTGAGGACGCAAGAAAGTGTAACACTCAGAGTCTCAGAGAGATGTGAAGAGGTTTAAACCCCATAACGGACATGAGAGTGCTGTATTGCTACATTCCCCTTTTTTGGAAATCATTGCCTGTCCTTGGAGATGAGTTCCAACTAGGGATGGGGCCGATCCGATCCAGTATCTGTATCTGTATCCGATACCAGCATAGTTTCAGTATCTGGTATCGGTTCCAACCTGCCGATATTTCCGATACTTTCCAGATGTCAGAGAGGAAGTGTATTGCACCATACTCTGTGACTTCTGTCTTAACATTGTGTGAGGTGAACCCAAAGAAGACACTCTGAGCCTCACTACAGTAATTCACAAATTAATGGCATACAAGAGACAGGTCTCTTCCACAGACGTCCTTCTGACTCATGGTGCAAGGAACTCTAGTCTAAAATACTGCTAAAGATTAGATTATGGGAAATGATCACAGTCTACTCCCCAGATTTTAGTTTTATTTTTGATTGTGGCACTATATGAGTTATAATTCTTGTTGAATTTGATCAACAGATACAGATTTAATCTATAATTGAACACTAATATACCGCAAAGCATTCTGGGTAATGCCGTTTTTTAGTTTCGTTTTTGAATAGTGGCACTATGAGTTGTAATTCTTGTTGGTTTTGATCAACAGATACAGATTTAAACAATACTGTACATTGAATTTACATTTATAAATTCAATGCATAGTTTAAATCTGTATCACAACTTCTCCCAGACGTCTGCTGGAACCATGTGGGCTTCTTCTGAGCCAGATGTTGATGAACCATGTGGGCTTCTTGTGAGCCAGATGTTGATGAACCATGTGGGCTTCTTGTGAGCCAGATGTTGATGAACCATGTGGGCTTCTTGTGAGCCAGATGTTGATGAACCATGTGGGCTTCTTGTGAGCCAGATGTTGATGAACCATGTGGGCTTCTTGTGAGCCAGATGTTGATGAACCATGTGGGCTTCTTGTGAGCCAGATGTTGATGAACCATGTGGGCTTCTTGTGAGCCAGATGTTGATGAACCATGTGGGCTTCTTGTGAGCCAGATGTTGATGAACCATGTGGGCTTCTTGTGAGCCAGATGTTGATGAACCATGTGGGCTTCTTGTGAGCCAGATGTTGATGAACCATGTGGGCTTCTTGTGAGCCAGATGTTGATGAACCATGTGGGCTTCTTGTGAGCCAGATGTTGATGAACCATGTGGGCTTCTTGTGAGCCAGATGTTGATGAACCATGTGGGCTTCTTGTGAGCCAGATGTTGATGAACCATGTGGGCTTCTTGTGAGCCAGATGTTGATGAACCATGTGGGCTTCTTGTGAGCCAGATGTTGATGAACCATGTGGGCTTCTTGTGAGCCAGATGTTGATGAACCATGTGGGCTTCTTGTGAGCCAGATGTTGATGAACCATGTGGGCTTCTTGTGAGCCAGATGTTGATGAACCATGTGGGCTTCTTGTGAGCCAGATGTTGATGAACCATGTGGGCTTCTTGTGAGCCAGATGTTGATGAACCATGTGGGCTTCTTGTGAGCCAGATGTTGATGAACCATGTGGGCTTCTTGTGAGCCAGATGTTGATGAACCATGTGGGCTTCTTGTGAGCCAGATGTTGATGAACCATGTGGGCTTCTTGTGAGCCAGATGTTGATGAACCATGTGGGCTTCTTGTGAGCCAGATGTTGATGAACCATGTGGGCTTCTTGTGAGCCAGATGTTGATGAACCATGTGGGCTTCTTGTGAGCCAGATGTTGATGAACCATGTGGGCTTCTTGTGAGCCAGATGTTGATGAACCATGTGGGCTTCTTGTGAGCCAGATGTTGATGAACCATGTGGGCTTCTTGTGAGCCAGATGTTGATGAACCATGTGGGCTTCTTGTGAGCCAGATGTTGATGAACCATGTGGGCTTCTTGTGAGCCAGATGTTGATGAACCATGTGGGCTTCTTGTGAGCCAGATGTTGATGAACCATGTGGGCTTCTTGTGAGCCAGATGTTGATGAACCATGTGGGCTTCTTGTGAGCCAGATGTTGATGAACCATGTGGGCTTCTTGTGAGCCAGATGTTGATGAACCATGTGGGCTTCTTGTGAGCCAGATGTTGATGAACCATGTGGGCTTCTTGTGAGCCAGATGTTGATGAACCATGTGGGCTTCTTGTGAGCCAGATGTTGATGAACCATGTGGGCTTCTTGTGAGCCAGATGTTGATGAACCATGTGGGCTTCTTGTGAGCCAGATGTTGATGAACCATGTGGGCTTCTTGTGAGCCAGATGTTGATGAACCATGTGGGCTTCTTGTGAGCCAGATGTTGATGAACCATGTGGGCTTCTTGTGAGCCAGATGTTGATGAACCATGTGGGCTTCTTGTGAGCCAGATGTTGATGAACCATGTGGGCTTCTTGTGAGCCAGATGTTGATGAAACATGTGGGCTTCTTGTGAGCCAGATGTTGATGAACCATGTGGGCTTCTTGTGAGCCAGATGTTGATGAACCATGTGGGCTTCTTGTGAGCCAGATGTTGATGAACCATGTGGGCTTCTTGTGAGCCAGATGTTGATGAACCATGTGGGCTTCTTGTGAGCCAGATGTTGATGAACCATGTGGGCTTCTTGTGAGCCAGATGTTGATGAACCATGTGGGCTTCTTGTGAGCCAGATGTTGATGAACCATGTGGGCTTCTTGTGAGCCAGATGTTGATGAACCATGTGGGCTTCTTGTGAGCCAGATGTTGATGAACCATGTGGGCTTCTTGTGAGCCAGATGTTGATGAACCATGTGGGCTTCTTGTGAGCCAGATGTTGATGAACCATGTGGGCTTCTTGTGAGCCAGATGTTGATGAACCATGTGGGCTTCTTGTGAGCCAGATGTTGATGAACCATGTGGGCTTCTTGTGAGCCAGATGTTGATGAACCATGTGGGCTTCTTGTGAGCCAGATGTTGATGAACCATGTGGGCTTCTTGTGAGCCAGATGTTGATGAACCATGTGGGCTTCTTGTGAGCCAGATGTTGATGAACCATGTGGGCTTCTTGTGAGCCAGATGTTGATGAACCATGTGGGCTTCTTGTGAGCCAGATGTTGATGAACCATGTGGGCTTCTTGTGAGCCAGATGTTGATGAACCATGTGGGCTTCTTGTGAGCCAGATGTTGATGAACCATGTGGGCTTCTTGTGAGCCAGATGTTGATGAACCATGTGGGCTTCTTGTGAGCCAGATGTTGATGAACCATGTGGGCTTCTTGTGAGCCAGATGTTGATGAACCATGTGGGCTTCTTGTGAGCCAGATGTTGATGAACCATGTGGGCTTCTTGTGAGCCAGATGTTGATGAACCATGTGGGCTTCTTGTGAGCCAGATGTTGATGAACCATGTGGGCTTCTTGTGAGCCAGATGTTGATGAACCATGTGGGCTTCTTGTGAGCCAGATGTTGATGAACCATGTGGGCTTCTTGTGAGCCAGATGTTGATGAACCATGTGGGCTTCTTGTGAGCCAGATGTTGATGAACCATGTGGGCTTCTTGTGAGCCAGATGTTGATGAACCATGTGGGCTTCTTGTGAGCCAGATGTTGATGAACCATGTGGGCTTCTTGTGAGCCAGATGTTGATGAACCATGTGGGCTTCTTGTGAGCCAGATGTTGATGAACCATGTGGGCTTCTTGTGAGCCAGATGTTGATGAACCATGTGGGCTTCTTGTGAGCCAGATGTTGATGAAACATGTGGGCTTCTTGTGAGCCAGATGTTGATGAACCATGTGGGCTTCTTGTGAGCCAGATGTTGATGAACCATGTGGGCTTCTTGTGAGCCAGATGTTGATGAACCATGTGGGCTTCTTGTGAGCCAGATGTTGATGAACCATGTGGGCTTCTTGTGAGCCAGATGTTGATGAACCATGTGGGCTTCTTGTGAGCCAGATGTTGATGAACCATGTGGGCTTCTTGTGAGCCAGATGTTGATGAACCATGTGGGCTTCTTGTGAGCCAGATGTTGATGAACCATGTGGGCTTCTTGTGAGCCAGATGTTGATGAACCATGTGGGCTTCTTGTGAGCCAGATGTTGATGAACCATGTGGGCTTCTTGTGAGCCAGATGTTGATGAACCATGTGGGCTTCTTGTGAGCCAGATGTTGATGAACCATGTGGGCTTCTTGTGAGCCAGATGTTGATGAACCATGTGGGCTTCTTGTGAGCCAGATGTTGATGAACCATGTGGGCTTCTTGTGAGCCAGATGTTGATGAACCATGTGGGCTTCTTGTGAGCCAGATGTTGATGAACCATGTGGGCTTCTTGTGAGCCAGATGTTGATGAACCATGTGGGCTTCTTGTGAGCCAGATGTTGATGAACCATGTGGGCTTCTTGTGAGCCAGATGTTGATGAACCATGTGGGCTTCTTGTGAGCCAGATGTTGATGAACCATGTGGGCTTCTTGTGAGCCAGATGTTGATGAACCATGTGGGCTTCTTGTGAGCCAGATGTTGATGAACCATGTGGGCTTCTTGTGAGCCAGATGTTGATGAACCATGTGGGCTTCTTGTGAGCCAGATGTTGATGAACCATGTGGGCTTCTTGTGAGCCAGATGTTGATGAACCATGTGGGCTTCTTGTGAGCCAGATGTTGATGAACCATGTGGGCTTCTTGTGAGCCAGATGTTGATGAACCATGTGGGCTTCTTGTGAGCCAGATGTTGATGAACCATGTGGGCTTCTTGTGAGCCAGATGTTGATGAACCATGTGGGCTTCTTGTGAGCCAGATGTTGATGAACCATGTGGGCTTCTTGTGAGCCAGATGTTGATGAACCATGTGGGCTTCTTGTGAGCCAGATGTTGATGAACCATGTGGGCTTCTTGTGAGCCAGATGTTGATGAACCATGTGGGCTTCTTGTGAGCCAGATGTTGATGAACCATGTGGGCTTCTTGTGAGCCAGATGTTGATGAACCATGTGGGCTTCTTGTGAGCCAGATGTTGATGAACCATGTGGGCTTCTTGTGAGCCAGATGTTGATGAACCATGTGGGCTTCTTGTGAGCCAGATGTTGATGAACCATGTGGGCTTCTTGTGAGCCAGATGTTGATGAACCATGTGGGCTTCTTGTGAGCCAGATGTTGATGAACCATGTGGGCTTCTTGTGAGCCAGATGTTGATGAACCATGTGGGCTTCTTGTGAGCCAGATGTTGATGAACCATGTGGGCTTCTTGTGAGCCAGATGTTGATGAACCATGTGGGCTTCTTGTGAGCCAGATGTTGATGAACCATGTGGGCTTCTTGTGAGCCAGATGTTGATGAACCATGTGGGCTTCTTGTGAGCCAGATGTTGATGAACCATGTGGGCTTCTTGTGAGCCAGATGTTGATGAACCATGTGGGCTTCTTGTGAGCCAGATGTTGATGAACCATGTGGGCTTCTTGTGAGCCAGATGTTGATGAACCATGTGGGCTTCTTGTGAGCCAGATGTTGATGAACCATGTGGGCTTCTTGTGAGCCAGATGTTGATGAACCATGTGGGCTTCTTGTGAGCCAGATGTTGATGAACCATGTGGGCTTCTTGTGAGCCAGATGTTGATGAACCATGTGGGCTTCTTGTGAGCCAGATGTTGATGAACCATGTGGGCTTCTTGTGAGCCAGATGTTGATGAACCATGTGGGCTTCTTGTGAGCCAGATGTTGATGAACCATGTGGGCTTCTTGTGAGCCAGATGTTGATGAACCATGTGGGCTTCTTGTGAGCCAGATGTTGATGAACCATGTGGGCTTCTTGTGAGCCAGATGTTGATGAACCATGTGGGCTTCTTGTGAGCCAGATGTTGATGAACCATGTGGGCTTCTTGTGAGCCAGATGTTGATGAACCATGTGGGCTTCTTGTGAGCCAGATGTTGATGAACCATGTGGGCTTCTTGTGAGCCAGATGTTGATGAACCATGTGGGCTTCTTGTGAGCCAGATGTTGATGAACCATGTGGGCTTCTTGTGAGCCAGATGTTGATGAACCATGTGGGCTTCTTGTGAGCCAGATGTTGATGAACCATGTGGGCTTCTTGTGAGCCAGATGTTGATGAACCATGTGGGCTTCTTGTGAGCCAGATGTTGATGAACCATGTGGGCTTCTTGTGAGCCAGATGTTGATGAACCATGTGGGCTTCTTGTAGTAAAAATATACATTATTAGTTATTTTATCATTATGGCAACCCTAGTGGCCACAAAAGCCCCTTCCAACAAAGTGGCCCATGGGCCACCAGTTGATACCACAGTTGTAGCATGTTGTTGTGGCTCTGAACACTTTTTTAATTTAATGAACAAAGGTGTAAAATGGCTCTTTTGATTGTAAAGGTTGCAGACCCCTGGTCTAGAATATAAACAATTTAAAGAACATATACTGTAGATGAGTCTAGTTTTGGTCTAGATCATTTAAGATCTTTAACACTTCCTGCAGTTGTCCTCAGCAGCAGTCGACCTACGCTTTGTCTCTCTACAAACACACGGCTACTATTGGAAACAAGACCATAGTGGTTGGTCAGTGTTTGCCCTTGCTTTGATTTTAATGAGCAGAATTAACCGTTTTAAACAGCTGAAGATCATCTGTGAAAAGACACAAGTCGCATTGCTTTGAAAATAATGGCTTTTGTTTGCGATCCACAGATTTCTGGGACACTGCTGGTCAGGAGAGGTTTCAGAACATGCATCCTTCATACTACCACAAAGCACATGC
>JBBPBX010004482.1:64860-76545 GCA_038048925.1 Garcialebias charrua | reverse complement strand
ACAGGCATTTCCTTGTAAAGATCAGTCTGCTAAGCAGGTGGCCAGACTTCTCTGGGACAGATACTTTTGTGTTTTTGGCTTCCCTGAACGGATCCACAGTGATCAGGGTGCTAACTTTGAAAGCCAACTGATTAGTGAACTCCTCAGGGTCTCTGGTGTAAAGAAATCGCACACAACACCTTATCACCCGATGGGAAATGGGAGTGTGGAGCGTTTTAATCGAACATTGGGTGGTATGATCCGTGCTTTGCCCCCTGAAGCCAAGGCAGACTGGCCTCGTCGCCTACAGACTCTCACGTTCATGTACAACTGTTCAACTCATGAAACAACAGGTTATCCTCCATTTTACTTGATGTTCGGCCGCACACCACGTCTGCCAATTGATGTTCTTTTTCGTTCTGTTCTTCATGACTCTGATGTGACAAGTTATGACAAGTATGTGGCATCTCTCTCCAATGACTTGAAGGAAGCCATGGACATTGCTCAGACTCATGCAACTAAAGAGATGGATCGACATGCTCAAATCTACAACAGGAAAACAAAAGGATCCCATATTGATATCGGTGACAGAGTGCTAGTGGCGAACAAAAGAGAGAGAGGCAAAAAGAAGCTAGCTGACAGGTGGGAATCCACAATCTACACTGTGTTAGATATGAATCCAGAGACCCACACATACAAAATCTGTGACACTGTGTCTGGTCAGACGAGGGTGATCCACAGAAACTTGCTGATGTTGGCCAACTTTCTTCCTGTGGTGGATGTTCATGACTCACTTGATCATGTTTCCTGCGCTAGCACTGCACAGTCCTCTATGCTGGATGACAGATCTGTAGATGAATCCCTGGGTGGGAATACAGATGAAGTTGACTTGGATGTGGACCCCGCTACTGAAAGCAAGAATATCCTACCTGTTGTTGGAAGTGTGGATGATGGTTCTGTGAGTGATGCCAATCATGTGGACTCTGACAGGAGAACAGTGGAGTGGGTCACACAGCTGACTGAGCCAAGCATTTCACAAGGGGATGATTCTGAAATAGCGAGTGTGACATCTGACCATCCTTCCTCCATTGTGTTACCTGTGACCCAAAATGGTGAACAATCCGTTTCCGGCGAACCTGAAAATGTGACTGATGTTGTTGACAGTTTTAGTGAGGTATCACAGTCAGACCCTGTTCTGAATGATCTGACCAATGTACATCACTGTGATGATGTTGACCAAGCCTCACAAACCCACGTTGGTTCTGTTGGTGTCCCCTCTCAAATCAGAACAAGATTTGGCCGTGTGGTTAAACCTGTGAATAGGTTAATACAGACAATGTCTAAACAAGCTGTGGTTCAAGATGCTTTTGATGTTAGAACTGTTTGCAAGTCCGTTTTCCAAGCTTTCACTAACTGAAGTTTCCTTTTTGTAGCCTGTATTTATCACTGACCGCTTTGTTTGGTCTTGGTTATGTTTTTTTTATGTTCTTTTTGTCTTGAGCAATACTACACACTATCTGGGGTCTTGGGATGGGTGTATATGGGCACCCTGTTGCCAGTGGTTGGATTGAGGTATAAGCGCTACTCTCAGTCCACTGCATCCTTTGTGGATACTTTTGTCAGTTGGTTTTCTTGGTAATAGACCCTTCAGAGTTTCATTTGATGAGATCTGGTGTAATCTTTGCGTAGCTGTGGCTCAATTTCAATAAAATTCAGTGGGGGTGGGTGTAACGGAGTTAAAAATATACTCTAAGATAATCAGTTACTCCACTGTATTCATGTTTGTGAATTTTATTTTATTGAGGTCTTTTATTTTGAAATGTATCAAGGAGGAAATGATGTGTGCACTTGGCTCCTCCCGTGTTTCCTTTCCCTCACTTTGCTGGAGAAGCACTGTGAAGGTAAGAAGTGTGGAAGGCTCTCTGATGATATTTTATATGTTTCTTGAAATTTTTACTTTTAAAGTTGTACACTTTTAATCATATTGTTTGATATATCTTTTAAAACATTACAGTAACACTTATTTTCAAGTTTAACCACAAATATAAAGGTTGTAGGCATTTTATTTTCCCTCTCTTTTCTTTTTGGTGCCACATTGTGTGATGTGCCCCCTGGTGGACAATGACTGTAATAGCAAGGGTGTTGTCACGTTTTTCATTTGGTAACATTTATTTTTGCACATGTAGGAGCCAGAAGTGCAGAAAACAGAAGACAAAGTGATGTGTTTATTTTATTGTCTTCTGCAGGTATGTGAAATTGTTGTTTTTGTTCATGTAATGATTGAATGTTGTCTTTTTGTTGTTCTAGACTGCCCAGTAGATGGCGCTGTTGTTCTTTTATTGCACTGTTTTTAATTATATATTTAGAAAATGTTATGTTTTGTTACTCTAAAAGAAAAATATTACTTTTCTGCTTTGTAAACCTCCTGAATGAAATATAACTGTTATATTGTGAGGCTCACTTTGCTGGAGAAGCTCTGTGAAGGAGCCAGAAGTGCAGAAAACAGAAGACAAAGTGATGTGTTTATTTTATTGTCTTCTGCAGGAGAACCAATAAACATTGGAGAAACAGTATTTTGACGTGCTGTCGTGTGTCCAAAATCAAGCATCGTCACACAGGCCGCAAACACAGCACATGAAGAAACACGTCATATACTCAAAAGATAAATTATGGAATGAAAGGTGTAAAATGGTACTCACCTCCAAACGGATTGTACCCTGATGGTGTAAGGGTGGGTGAACATCAGTTTGAAGAGCTATTCTTGGAACAGCTTCACTCATCAATGCTAATGCTATGTTGCTAATCGCTAATCCAACCCCTGAACTCTGGAGGGGGAGTGACCTTCTCGGGGGAGTGGCTCCACTTTTATATTAAGGCAGGAGACGATGTGACGTCACAACGGAGCAGACATGTCACAACAGAGCATTTGAGCTAATAGTAAAATTAACGTGCAATAACTTCTGTTCAACCCATAGGGCTACCGTGAACACGTTTTTAGACCAAATATTGCCGATTTTAACTAATACGCACAAATACATGAAAATTTACACAGAAATAGTGCTCTGAAACATTTTATACACATTCTAGGGAGTTTATCAGCTAAAAAAAGTTAATTTTGGGTTTAGTCGCCCTTTAAAAAAACTGACAAAACGTTTAAAACAGAAGTACTAAAAATAACCAGTGTGAAAATACTTTGTGTAAAGAAACTGGCAGGTGGCAAAGGGAACGTTTGTTTAACGTTATAAGAACGTTAGGTTAGAACGTTATATCTAGGTTTGTTCAAACGTTAGTCAAAACCTTCAAAGAACGTTCTAAGAACGTTAGGTTAGAACGTTATATCTAGGTTTGTTCAAACGTTAGTCAAAACCTTCAAAGAACGTTCTAAGAACGTTAGGTTAGAACGTTATATCTAGGTTTGTTCAAACGTTAGTCAAAACCTTCAAAGAACGTTCTAAGAACGTTAGGTTAGAACGTTATATCTAGGTTTGTTCAAACGTTAGTCAAAACCTTCAAAGAACGTTCTAAGAACGTTAGGTTAGAACGTTATATCTAGGTTTGTTCAAACGTTAGTCAAAACCTTCAAAGAACGTTCTAAGAACGTTAGGTTAGAACGTTATATCTAGGTTTGTTCAAACGTTAGTCAAAACCTTCAAAGAACGTTCTAAGAACGTTAGGTTAGAACGTTATATCTAGGTTTGTTCAAACGTTAGTCAAAACCTTCAAAGAACGTTCTAAGAACGTTAGGTTAGAACGTTATATCTAGGTTTGTTCAAACGTTAGTCAAAACCTTCAAAGAACGTTCTAAGAACGTTGTGATCTAATAGAACCATGTAAGAACCATACCAGAACGTTAGTTTAACGTTCCCTTGAGCCTGTGTATGTTTTTATTATTTTTATTTATTGTCTTTTCTTTCTTAAACATGTCATGTTATTTTCTGTAATTTTTTTCTTATGTGTGCCTCGTACTTGCAAAACACTCTATTTCTGTTGTATATGCCACATGTTTTTTGTAAATTTTGCTAAAACTTTAATAAATTTTTTTTTAAAAAAGCATGCTTTTATTTTGGTAAATGCCTTGTGAGCGGAAGTTAGCTTGAAAATCGACGAGCTAAGTTCTGGCCATAGTTGCCAAGTCTGATTATTATAAGAGACTTTGAGCGCATTTGTTTTGTTTCTAATTAGCTTATAAATTTTAGGAGTCGCGTTTTTGAGGTTTGTTTTTCTGTCCGAGTGAAAGCAAAATATGAGTGGTAGGTAGTTTGTCCCTTCACGGCTCCCTTTCATGGATGTGACGTTCAGGCGGATGTAACGTTTAGGGCCGGTCGGAGCCACGCGTTTGGCGGCAACACGGAAAATATCACGGAAAAAGTTAAAAGCAACTCAAGTTTAGCTTCAGTCGATAGTGGAACAAGGTTTGTAACTGTATTTAAAGTAAACTGAGTAACTTGAAATGTGTTAAAGTAAATAAATGTACTAATGTAATGAGCTCTGCAGAACAACTGATGGTAAAATAACTAATTGTCGGAATTTGTTTTTGCTCTTAAGTTGGTTGATGACACGGACGGCTTCAATAAATCATTTAACATCAGTTCTGGCCTTCTGATATTCACTTTATGCTACACAGACCTTCAGACCAAACTCTCAGCTTCTTCTGAGTCCAGCTGCAGGAGAGAAAACCTTCTGCTTCCAGCTGCTCCACCTGAAGGTGAGTCAGAGCAAAAACTCATTCAGAGACAGTTTGAGAGACTTTAGAGGAGGAGGGGTATGGAAGCGGTTGTGTGACATATTTAAAACTAAAATGGTTTAGCAAGAATGCTTTTTCATTTCAAAGTCAAGCTGCCTTTTTTGAGTCATAAATAAAATTTAAAATGAATAAACCAAACTGCATTTTCATTTTCTTCTTCGAGACTGCTCAATTTGTAACTTAATTAAAATGATAAGAAAAATAACATTTAATTTTCAATATATATCTTTGTAAAAAGTGGCCAAAATTCATTTTGAAATGTCAATTTTGAAAATTAAAATGAAATGGCAGAAATGCTTTTTCATTTCAAAATCAAGCCGCCTTTTTTGAGTCAGAAATAAAATTAAATCATTTTCATTTTCTAAATCAAAACTGCTCATTTTGTAGCAGAACTCCAGAGGAAACTCAATTTGCATTTTCATTTTCACTCTGAACCGTGCTCAAAGTGTGACATTAATCAATCTCAGTTTGCAAATCCAAGTACCGCCCACTGAATCACTGATTGGCTGTTTTAGCAGCAGGCGGAGATTTAGACAGGAGGACAGTGTCTGTTTTGAAACCAAACACGGAGCTAAGTACGCTAAAGCTAGCCTTCAAGAAAAGCAACACATTCTGCCAAGAATTAAAAGGCAAACTGCAGTCGCAGCAGAGTTTGTTCATGAAACCCACAGCCAAAAACGAGGCTGCAGTGAAAGCTAGCTTCAAAGTGGCTGTGTGACTTTGCTGTGTTGTGCGACATAACCGACCATCTCGCCCAGCTGAATCAGAAGCTGCAGGGACGCAAACAAGTCATCACGCAGATGTCCGACGCGATCACGGCTTTCCTGCGAAAATTGGACTTATGGATGTGGCAAGTGAAACAGGACAATCTTGTCCACTTTCCTGTTTGTCAGGTTAGCATTTTCTTAAAATTTAATTCAAATATATCCTGATGCATTCTCAATAATCCAGGTAGAAAAATCTAAAAAAGCTAAGTGTGGTCCTCTGGACATTCAAAAAAACAAAACAAAAAACAGGTGATTATTTCAGCCACCTAAAATAATATGTTCCCCTTCCTTGGATGGTTTCTTTTCACAAAGATGGCCTCTTTTACTCGTCTCTCAAACCATTGTTCCTCTCTATCAAGGATGTGAACATCTTCATCCCTGAAAGATGAAGTTTTGTTTTGTTTTTTAAATGTCCAGAGGACCAGACTTAGCTTTTTTAGATTAATTAAAATATAATAAAATGTAATTCAACAAAGAAGAAGAAAATTTCAACTGTGTGCAATGTAATGATTGTGCTTGCATTTTGTTTTGTGTTTATCATTTTCAGAACATGATCAATCATAGAGAGAGAATCCACTTGGTGTGTTCAAGGACAGGCAGCATCTCCTCATCAAAGACTACCGGTAACCAAAAAACTTAAGTAATACAGTTGTGAACTGAGTCAACCTTTATTTTGGTATGTGTATGCACACAAATTGTTGTCATTCACAGTTGGATGCAAGGCTGTGTGTAGCCTTTTTGGGTGAGATGCTACATGTGTCATACATGTTCTTTGCAGCTCAGTTTTATGTTTTTTTTTTTTTATTAACTTGGACAATTTCATCCTTCATTAATGGAGTTATGTGGGTTTTCATAAGCTGACAAATTTTAAAAGGATTTATGTTCGAGCAACAAGCAAACAGATGTTTTCTATGCAACTGTAATTGTCAGTTGAATAAGTTATAATAAATGAGTTATTCAACATTAAGGAGTACGGTAGTTACAATTATTTTACATTACATTAGATTACATTTAGTTACATTTATAAGTTACATCTGGCCCTTCAATGTCAGCCATTATGCTGATGTGGCCCTCGGTGAAAATGAGTTTGACACCCCTGGGCTAGAGTAAACCACAATACAGTAAAAACTGGGGCCATTCTGGGGCCAGTCCTCTTCTCTCTTTATGTTTATGTTTATGTTTATTAAATTTGTTCTTTTTTTTTTATAAAATAAACAATACAAGACAATCCCATAAATGATAATGTACAAAATATGAAAAAATGAAAGGTAGCAGAAAGAAGAATAAATCTTATTATATCTGCCCCTTTTTTCCAACAACTCTTTCTAATTTTCTAACTAATACAATACACATTACGCTATTTCATTTTTTTTTAACACATTCGTTTTGATCATTTTTTACATGCTGCCATTAGGATCAATCATTGCACGTCATAATCTGTCTTTTCATATGTATGCAGATGATTTACAAATCTATCTGCCAGTCACTCCCAACCCCTCACCCAGTTCAAACACTCTTGTCAACTGCTTAAATGACATTAAGCACTGGCTCTCTCAAAACTTCCTCCACCTAAACACAGATAAAACTGAATGCATTTTATTTGGTGCACCTGATGACACCAGCAACATCCTTCCCAGTCCCAGTGTTGGTTTTCCCCTCCCCCACTTCAACCCGGTGGTCAGAAATCTTGGAGTGCAGCTTGACTCCAACTTAAAGCTTGATAAACAGATCAGTTCTGTTGTCAAGACCAGCTTCTTTCAGCTCCGTCTGCTCTCTAAAGTAAAGTCACTCCTCAGCCGTAGTGATCTGGAGAAGGCCATCCATGCCTTTGTGACCTCCAGACTTGACTATTGTAATGCTTTGTATGTTGGTATTAATCAATCCTCCATCTCCCGTTTACAGCTTGTACAGAACTCTGCCGCCCGCTTTTTGACCAACACACGGAAATATGAACACATCACTCCTGTCCTGTCCTCTCTACACTGGCTCCCGGTTCAGTTCAGGATACAGTTCAAGCTGCTCCTGTTTGTTTTCAAAGCTCTGAATGGACTTGCTCCTCTGTACATCTCAGAACTTTTGAAAGCCCATCAGCCCAGCAGAGCTTTACGATCTGCCAGTCAACACCTGCTGGAGGTGCCTCGCTCAAGGTACAAACAATGGGGAGACCGGTCATTTTCTGTTGCCGGCCCAAAAGCCTGGAACAGCCTCCCCCTTGAGCTGCGTGCCACCTCTGATCTGACTCTGTTCAAAACCAGACTGAAGACCCACTTGTTCAAAAAAGCTTTCAGTGTGTAACTTTTATTACTTTGGTATTTTAGTATGTAGCATTTTTATTTCCATTGCCTCCTTTTATTGCTGTTGTTTTTTATTCTATTTTCACTGATTTATTGTACCGGTTTTTATATTTTCTGTCCTGTTAAGCACCTTGGTCAATGCAAGGCATTGTAGGAAGGTGCTATACAAATAAAGTTTATTATTATTATTATTATTATTAAAAACATGTATTATCTGCAGCATTGTTGACTCAACACTATTAATGTATTACAGAAAATGTACATACAATACGCACACTTAATGATACTGTAGACCATTGCATTAGTTAATTCATTCAGCAAATACTTTTACTTTAATACTTTAAGTATTTTTAAAAGCAAGTACTTATTTACTTTTACTTAAGTACAAACATTAGTATGGTACTTCTACTTTTACTAGAGTACATTTTTGTCTGTTTATTTGTACTTTTACTTAAGTACAGTGTTTGAGTACTTTCTCCACCACTGTGCAACATTTATTAATAATCAGTTCTTTTGAAAACATTTATTTGAGTCTTTGTTTTTAACTTGTGTTTAACAACAAGATCTGCATATTCAAATGAAACTCGGCTCATTCAGTGATTTAAAAAGTAGCTGCCACTGAGAGGTGCACTAATGCTATTATATGTAGCATTAAATCCTTCTTTTATTACACTCCTCTAAAAAGACGAATGTAATGAAGTTAGGAATTATCCAGCTACAGAAGTATTGCCACACTGGTGCCAAGACACCCCTGGCATTAAAGTGAGCCACTAACCAATAACCTAAGGACTGAATTTAAGATGGAATATTCTATTCTTGCATAACTGTGCACAGAAAAACATAAATCATACATTTATAACAATAGACTCGGTGACATGGGATGAATTGTTGAAGCAGCACAGTTTTCTCGGCTCCTAAAAGCTCTGAGTCATGCTGGATAAATTCCATGTCTTATTTGGAATGAAACTGATGTCTTAGAAAACACAGTTCCCTTTCAGTCTGGTCTCTCAGTGCAACATACTTGCTATGGGAATTGCGCCCCCGCGCGATTACCTGAAGGAATTTACTCACGCCTTTACGGCTAGGGGCGTCACCGCCGCGCCAAAGGCCCCGCCCTCTGGGTACTTAAGCGGCTTGCGCCCCTCCATCTTTCTCTTTTTTGCCCTTCACCTCGCTTAAACCTGAACTACCTCTTTGCGGGACTTCTCTGTTGCTTCATCGCTCAACCAGAGGTGAGCTTGCTCCCTACACAGAGCGCACAGAGAATTATTCCTGCGTACTGCTGGGCTAGCGAAAGCTAGTCTGGCACTTTTCTCTTAACCCCGAAGTATTTTCTTATCCTCTCCCTACAGCTTGCTTCGCTTGACGGCGCTAACTACGCCACAAGAAAAAAAGCTATCTCGCTAACTCCTAGCGAGCTAGCCAGCGAAAGCGACACGATGGAGGAGACATTTCAAGAAAAAAGAAAGAAGATTCTGGAAGGACTCGCTCACCTCATCTCGGACATGCCTCTGGAGAAAGGAAAACGAAAGGCGTGACTTCCAAGGAAAACCAGCGGGATGGTGAACCCAACTTTGCGCGCCTGTCCCAGCGGTTGTGGCTTTTTCCTCGCAGCAACGGACACCCACGAGGCCTGTCCAGTCTGCTTGGGTATGCTTCATGCAAAAACAGCACTGGATGCGCCCGACTTTTACCCATACTGCAGCCTCATGATGGATGCGGTGCTACGGCATCGGGTTGACCTCGTCGCCAAAGCCATGGGCTCTTCAGCGACATCAGCCGACGCGGACACCACAAAGCCCCTCACTCCCATGCCGGAGTTGGAGAACATGGCTCTACATGACAGCACACGTGTCAAATGGGGTAACAGCCCTGACATGCTGGCTCCCATGGTGGACCTAACAGTCGAATTCGACACCCGGGGCATGATGAACGAAGACGAGATCTCGATTTCAGCCTCGGGCAAATTTTGAACGGAGGAGGCGGACGTGGAACTGGAGGATCAGGGTGAAGACCTCTCCCAGACCCCAGTACCTGCCCCTATGCTTCACCCCCTCTCACAGTTCCTCGACGTGGATGGGATGGATGAAGTGGGAATAGCTAACGCGCCTCAGATCGAGGACACACTAGCGTCTCACCTGGCTCCTAAATCATCAGGAACAAAACCAACTCTTCCCAGCAAGGCTTGTCGAGCTTCAGCGTCTCTTCTCGAGAAATGCTACAGGGCTCAGGGACTCGCGGCACGCGCCATGAACGTGTTCACGTTAATGCAGGCTTACCTAGCGGAAAAGCTGCAACAGCTCCAAACAACAACGGACAAGCAGGCGGCTGCCAACTTGCTGGATGAAGCCCGCAAGAGCAACAGACTTTGTACTCCGTATGATGGGGACAGCTGCTGTTGCACAGGGCAGGGGGATGGCGGAAGTGGTCATCGCAATCCGCCACCTCTGGATGACTTTGACGGATCTCCCGGAGGGACAGAAGGTGCCTTTTCTCCACCACTCGATAGAGCCGGCGGGATTATTTGGTAAAGCTTTGGAGCAAATTCAGACCAAGCTGGACCAAAGACGCAGACAGGCGGAAGCTCTCCGGGTGGGCATTCCCCGGAGAAGCTTCGCCCCCCCAAGGGAGTCTGCTGGTAGCAGACCTGCGCAGTCTCGGCACCACTCGGCAACCCGTGCCCCACCGCAGAAGCGGCCAGCATACGAGGAGGAGCCCAGGCAAAGACCCCCGCAGGGCCCACCTCGTACCGAGCACGCATGGAGCAAAAACAGGTTTGTCCCCCGCCAGGCGACCAAGCACAGGGCCTCCTCGGCGAATCGTGACAACAGACAGAAACGTGCCTGATGAACCAGGTCCACGTTCCCACATTACAGGGTCACCCGCCCACGTGGTAACGGGAATGATCCCTTCATGTCCAGACTTTGCTTGTAACACAGTACAATCAGCTGGTTTATTTGGGACGGCCGTGGCACAGTGGTAATGGCAGTCGACCCCCGATCGGAAGGTTGGAGGTTCGAATCCCGCATCCGCCCACCATGTGTCGTTGTGTCCCTGGGCAAGACACTTAACCCCAAATTGCTCCCGGTAGGTCTGGATGGCACCTTGCAAGGCAAGCTACCACTACTGGTGTATGAATGTCTGAATGAATGGGTGGATGGTTGGTATTGTAAAGCGCTTTGGGGCTCCTCACAGGGGGCTGGAAAGCACTATATAAATAAGCTCCATTTACCATCCATTTACCATTTACAGCATTCATTCAACCCTTATTTAGTCAGGTAAATCTTATTGAGCCTTGAGGGCTCATTTACGAAAGCGACCTGCTACAAACTAAAGAATGATGAATGCAGCATGCACGAATCATGCTTTCTCTGCTGTGAGTGACATAAAATCATGTACGTCATTGCACATAAGCACGAATAAAGTTCATGAAACAGCTCCTCTCTGTTTTATTGACCACAAAAAAAAAAAGCAACAACAACAACAACACAAATCAGGTCTTTCTGACCTGGAAGCCGTCATAAAGAGAGAGGGCCTTTTCCCCCCTCTCTCTCACGGCCCACGGGGTATTAGCATAATTGATAAACCCCAGCAGAGTGCCTCTGCAATGAGCAGACACAGAGGCATGTCAGAGGAAAACATGTCAGAGCCAAATCAGATCTCTCTTCCTGTTTTCCAAGAGGGACTGAATTCTTTATCATCAAATAATCTAAAGTCTGCCAAACCAAAAAGAACACACCCACGCTCTCACGGTGCAGCTGCTCCTTTGTTATTAATGAAGGACATGCAATGCCCGAGCAGTACTCAGACAGCACGTATCCTCCCGTTGTGTGCTGATCCAAAACTGCTTTCAAAAATAATTCCCCCAGAGGGTGACACACGGACCTCGGTCGGTATACCT
>JBBPBX010004482.1:31201-60340 GCA_038048925.1 Garcialebias charrua | reverse complement strand
CCCCCCAAAAAAAAAAAAAATCCATAACTTGTATCCATAACTTCTGTGTTGTATAAGCCAAAGCATGTGGAAAAAAGTAGCGGCTTATTGTCTGGTAATTACGGTATTCATCTTATTTGCAATGATATAGAATTTCTGACCATCTGCTTATCAATGTGTGATTTTTTAGAACAAATGGAGTATATGGAAGGCTCACTATCATTTAACCTGAATGCATAAAAGAAAACCTGCATTTAGAGACAATATAAAAAGCTTGTTTGAAAAGAAACCATACCAAAACACAGCTGTCTCCCTTGGGTTTTAATTACCTGCAGACATTTTATTTATACTTTTAACTTGTTGAAAAAGCTAGTAATTCCCAGATGTACCAGTTTAAAAGAGGAGCAGACAGAGAAAACAACCAGTTCTCCAGCATCCCATCATTCGACACCTTAAAAACTTGCAGTAGGAAAAAGGTGATGAAGAGTGCAGCGGGTCATCTCTTAGGACACTGTCTGGTGCAACTTGCTGAAGTGTCACAGGAAGTCTATTTTCCACTCCAGGTACTGTAGTCAATAGACCTTGGAGTTCAACTTAAACTGCGACCAATTACCAATACAGCCCGTTTGACCTGAAGCTCTTGAGAGACGGGCGGGTCACAACCTCACCAGTGATGGCTGTTTTTAATGACAGCACACAACTCAAATTAGAGACAGCTCTCACCATTTCACTGATGTATTTGGAAGGCTAAGGCCTTCTATTTGTTTCTACCTCTGTTGAGGTTGTCCGATGTCTTTCGAGCCTATAGAGTCGATGCCATTTCACTTCGGCTCCAGAAATCAATCAGACAAGCTTTCTTCTTGTTTAAATGCCACTTGTGTAGTTCTGCTATACTTTGGGAACAACAGAATACCTGTTTACACTCAGGTTGTTGCATTTTGTTAAAATGAATGTACAGAGGACACATCAGCGTTAAATGTTTACAAGCTGTTGTAAGAGATTCATACCAAAAGCCTTTTTGGGTACAAACTTTTAAAAGTGTCATCCAACAAAGTTAAGTCAGATCATTTGAAGAGTATCTTTTATTTTTTTATTTTTTGGGGGGTTGAGACAGTTTGTCCTTCATCCAAAGGACTTCATCAGTCTGAGGAGCAACAACAAACTCAGTCCCACAAGCAGCACACTCACATAGTTGTAGTGATACACCTCTTTCTCTGAAAACCTTCAGTGATACACCTCTTTCTTGGAAAACCTTCAGGAAAGGACAGAATACATGTGATCCCATTAATTTGAATTTAGGACACAAACTAGCTCACCAAGAGACCCTTTATTTTTGTCCCAATTCAAATAATCAAAAGAATATCATTCTTTTATTTTATTATCATTATTATTTTCAATATTTTGATAATCAAAGGACTCTGTTTAATCCAAGGACAGGTCAACATGATCTTTTCAGTATTTGTTTAAAAGTGTTTAGACCAGTGGTCCCCAAACTTTTTCCTGTGAGGGCCACATAACTTTTCCCTTCTCTGGTGGGGGACCGGAGTCAGTTTTTAACAGGAAAAAGTGTGACGATTGCAGGAGTGCCTAAATCAGGGGTGCCCAACCTTTTTTGAACCAAGAGTTACTTTTGAAGTCGGCAGTTTGCCGAGAGCTACTCGTCCAGTCTCAGTATCAAAAAACAAAATTTTTCATCTCCCTACTCCTCACTTCTTTAAAGTAAATAAAACAGAACGTAATGTGTTGCTAGTTTTATTTAATTAAAGTATTTTATCAAAGTAAAAGGACGCAATATTTGAAAAGCACACCATATTTTTTAAAGAAACGAATAAACAATGAACTGAACAATATAAAACTCCCTCATTTACACTAACTATTTACAAAAAGTGACTTACAAAGGTGCAGATTTACAAATCTCCAACAACTATTTCAAACCTCAATAAAACCTAAATATCAAAACTAGGCAGCTGCTCTGTGCAGCAGGATGGTGTCATCTGGTGCAAGCTGTATAAAATAAATGTGTCTCTACCTTAGTGGCACTTCTGACACTGAGAGGAGGAGGCGCGGGGCAGTATGAGGTGGTTGGGAGGCGCAGGCAGGTCTCCAGATGATCATCAGTCATTGTGGATCTGTTTTTGGACTTGATGATTTTCATGTGTGAAAAAGCAGACTCACACAGGTAGGTAGATCCAAAAAGTGCTGTTAAGTTCAAAGCACATCTTCGGATGTAAGGATACTTTTCTTCTGAGAGCAGACTCCAGAACTCTCCATCCACGCCAGGTGATGCTCGAATTACAGATGAGGCAAATAGACTTTGAATTAGAATAAACAAAAAAATACTCCTCCTCCCACTCTGTGTGAAAATAATACGTTTTTGTTTGCTTGTTTGCTAGTTTTCCATCCATGTTTACTGTGCACCGACAGCTCCACTGCTGTCCTAAAGTCTCGTGAGAGCGCTGTGTCACCGCACCCAAAACTCGCAAGACTATGTCTGTGAGAATACAAGATGAGGAGGGCTGAGGAAAGCGTTGCTGCGCATTGGAATATCGTCACTCCTCCCACCCCCCACCCCAGCTAGCTCCCTTTATGTGAAAGGGAGACAATTCAACTTACTCCTTCATCTTTAAAAACTGTGTTAGGATAGGCTAAGTACTTGGTGACCGTACAGTACTGTACATGTATTCATTTGTAAAAAAATAAATAAAATAATTTTTTTTTATTTTTTATTTTTATTTTTACTATTGTTCTGGGGGCCGGACCAAATGTGGGGGCGGGCCGGATGCGGCCCGCGGGCCGTGGTTTGGGGAACACTGGTTTAGACAGTTAATCAGTTTTAATCATAAAGCTGGCGTCTGTCTTCTCTTTTCTTCTTTCTCCTTCTATCTCCTCCTACTCCCAACCTCTAGGGAGGGGGCGAGTACTGGAAGTCAGGCTTTTCTTCAAAAGCTCTCACTTCCTTGAACTCACAGATTCTAGGCAGAGTCATGAGCAGAGTTGAATTGAGTCGAGAGTGTGTCGGGAGTCGAGTCGTGATCTTCTCGTACTGAGCACACGCTGAGCAGTGAACGTGGCCATGAGCCAAAGGCCTCGTTTCTCAGCTAGGATTTACAGCATGCCACATATCCGACCGAGCTTAAAGCTTCAAAACCTTTGAATAAAAATTCCTTCTGAGGAATATTTTATTTTGAAAATCAACCGGACTGCCGTTACTTCCGGTCGATCAGGCGGACACAGGAGACGCTGAAAGTGTAAACACGCTAAGACCGGCTCGAACGTAACTGGACCTAAGGACCTTTTTACGTCTAAGGCTGGTGCCCTCTCTTTATCGGAACCGAGACTGACCGTCTTCAAGGTAACGAGTTGTTTGAAGTTTACCAAGCGTACCTGGAGTTTAGCTGACGTCGCTGGAAGAGCTGTCATTTCCTGGTTGAACTCACTCAGTTAGACAACTTCCCTCTTTCCTCCTATTTCCTGATCTTTGCCAGTAATATCAAGTTAAAGTGCCTTCAGATATACGTTATTTAAGATCCTATCCACAATATTCCTGAAGGTGGCACTGTATTTGCGATTATGGGACTTACTTCCGTTTGACCCCGGAAGTAGAATTTCTGCATTGGCTCCTCGTTGTTTACTTGTTTATCTGTGCGCGTCGTTGAAGTTCTGTTAAAGTTCTGTTTTCTGTTATTTTGAGCTAAAATTGTCACGAAGATGTCTTGTGGAGCTCTGGTACCTGTTGCGCTGTTCGTGGCTGTAAGAATAATCAGACGAAGCTGAATTTGTGGCTGCAACTAGTGTGTGTTGAACAGGCTCCGAAAACAAAAACCCGCATCCTTCTTTATGGCTGGGCTACGAGAAACCACCTGAAAAAAAGACTCTGTATCCTCAGAGGATCGAGAACACCAGGTATGATTTGAGACAGCTTTTAGTGTTATGATTTTATGTAGTCAGTGATTAAATGATACTAATATTTTCGTGCATAACTGGCAAATAAACACACGCACCTATATACTGTATGTATGCTGTCTGTGTATATTTATTTATACTGTATATATAATATAGGTGTGTGTTGTGTTTATTTATATATATATATATATATATATATATATATATAGGTGTGTGTGCTTATTTATATATATATATATAGATGTGTGTTTATATATAATATAGGCGTGTGTGTTTATATATATATATATATATATATATATATATATATATATATATATTTATATATATATATATATAATATAGGTGTGTGTGTGTGCGTGGGTTTCTTTTATATATAATCTAGGTGTGTTTGTGTGTGTTTATTTATATATATATATAATCTAGGTGTGCGTGTGTGTGTGCGTTTATTTATATATATAATCTATGTGTGTGTGTGTTTAGTTATATATATATATAATCTAGGTGTGTGTGTGTTTGTGTGTGTTCATAAATGAACCCTAATGTTTGTATACTGTACTTTTCTTTTCCTCCTTTCTGTTATATTTCTGCATAAGGTGAGTTCCAGGGATGGATGGATGACGCTCCAGTTGGTCCAGGGATGGATGACGCTCCAGTTGGTCCAGGGATGGATGACGCTCCAGTTGGTCCAGGGATGGATGACACTCCAGTTGGCCCAGAAGTTTGTGTGCAGTTATGTACCACAGCAACAAATGAGTGAAAATATAATTTCTATAAATAAATCTGCGTTTGAAGTACATTTGGTGTTGCTGTGTTTCACCTTCTTTATTTCAATAAGATACGTTGTTTAATGTCTAATGAGAAGTTCTACTGCAAATAAAAAAACTAGATGTGATTGTTTTTTTGGCAACTTACCAGTTTAGTTTTTTATTGACAAGTACAAAACTTAGAAACATGCACGTTGCTGTGGTTCCTCCTCCAGGAGGAGATTGATAAGAATAAAAGCTATAATTATAAATTTTAGGCTGATTGGTAACTCTAAATTGACCCTGGGTGTGAGTGAGACAGGTCCCTCTTGTAAATGAGTCCCCGTGGCTCAACGAGGCAAGCCTGTATAAATAAAGGTTGAATGAATGAATGAATAAACTAAAAACATTTGAAACTGAATACAATATGAGAACTGTGGGTGATTTGATGTCTTTTAATGAAAATGATTGGCTGCAGAATAAATACAAGAATAAATACCAGGTCAAATACACTCAACAAGAAATGATGGGCAGTTTCTGATTTTAAACAAACTGGAACAGATTCCTCATCATGTGGGACCACTGGACGACCACTGGACGACTGGCGCAAGCAGCAAACCCCTCCGGAATCCAAGACGATGGAACTCGGCCCTTCACTCGTCTGTACCTTAAAAAAAAAAGAATAAAACTGTCATGTTTGCATCACAAAGTCTAAAATAAGACCAAGTTTGCTACTCAAAGTAGAAAGAATAAATACAGTTGCTCCTACATTTTTTACTCATTCACAAAGATATACTGTAATGTTCAATTTTATATTGATTTCAGTAATTTTATCTTAGATTTACTTTAATATTTTTGAATTATTGTGCCAGGTGCTTGTGTCATTACTTGTTCTTCTGCTCCTGCGTCTCAGAGTAAGTGTGTCTGTCAACTTCAGCGTGGGAGACCAGTCTGTGACTTGTGTGCAGGCCTTCCTGAAAAAATAAATATTTCAATAGAACAAATGTAGTAATAACCAAAAGATGAACTTGTGTTATGGAATATTTTCTGTACAAACAGCATCCCACTGCTTTATTCACATGAGAGTAACAGGGACCTACAATCAAAACAGTACTACAGTACAGTGTATGTGCAGTATGTATGTATATACTGTATATATAGTGTGCATACAGTATACACATACACACAGCATATGTATGTACTGCAAATGTATTACACACACATGTAGTTATATTATTTATCCACAGATTTGTTTAGTAAATACTTTAACAGATGCTAACGCTACATGCTAAGCTAACCACAGCTAGTAGACAATGCTAAATCATGAAGAAAAAAACAACAACAGCTCCAACACAGAGAAAATTATACTCTCACATTGTTCTGAAATTGTTTCACAAAATGATTTATGTAGAATATTTTGTTTACCGGAGAAAACGTGATCTGAACACGACGTCTTCGAGAGCAGATCCGAGCAGAGGAGGGGCAGCTGTCAGCTCGTCCGATGGAGATAAATCCTTCACGTTTACTTATTTTTGGGACTAAGTGAAAACTGCGCTTTGAACAAACGTCTACCCGACAGGAACACCCACTGACCCAACACGAAGTAACCATTGTAATTAATTAGAAATAAACAAAACAAAAAAAAACAAACGTGATAAATACAGCCAGTAGACTGGGCTTTAACTGCTGCTCTCACTTCCGGCGGAAGTCGTTCCCATAATTCGCGCAAGGCATCATGGGGCGTAGGAATATTGTGGATAACTTGATTCTGTTGTCCCTTAAATACTCGCCAGGTTAGTAGAAATTGCAGACACATGATTTCATCTGTTGATGTTTATTTTAGTTGATTAGAACCAAATCAAAGTGTACGTACATGTTATGATGTTAATTTAATGATCTGTTGATAAATGACTCCATTTCCTTGATGGGTCAAATATAATTAACGTCTCATGGTCACTCTTATATCTCTTTTGGTCACACAAGACATTTTAATCCAAAAAGAAGAGCATCCGTGAATAAATAAACAATCACTATTCTTGAACTTGAACTAGTCTTGAATATATAATTAAGGTTGTGACAAATAAACCAGCACACATCCTTACATAGTAGAACAATCAGTTTGCTGGTGAGAAAAGGGTTTCTGGGGCCTGTCTTCTCCCCCGTCAACTCCTCTGAGGAAGCCATGGATGAAGGACAAAAACGTCTCAACAAAAACAAAAAAGAAACCGTCCAGATGACCTGACTTAACTTTGTTGGATTTTTTACCTGGATGCATGGACTTCAATGTTTTAAAGTGTCATATTTTATTTAAAGGTCAAATATTAAAGTTGTGGGAATGACGTCACCTTACTTCAGGTGATACTTCTAGGCCATCACCCATACAGTGGTATGTAATAGACTTAGATTAATAAAATCATGACAAATGAATATTTACAGCATACTGAGAAGGACTTCAATAAAGTGTTCATTATAACCTTTAGATCCCACCACCCTCAGAAAGAAACAACACAAAAGAAACAAAAAAAAGTTGTATGTTCTGAATATTTAATTATCTGTTGTTTGTTTTTATTTTACTCTGATACGTTCTCTCTGCTTCTTGTGCTGGGTCACGTCAGTCCAGTAGGAGGTCCTTGATCTTGGGTCAGGACAGATTGTGCCCAGACTACCAGATGTTTGCAGATTAGAAGGATCCACGCTACTCCATACCTTTAAAGTTAGACCAAAGGTGACAAAAGGACTTTACACGTAATACCTGTCAATGTCAAAGCAAGAGGATTAGTCCATTTGTCCATGAGCTTGCTGCTTAGTTTTGACCTTTGATAACAAAAGGGATGAAGGGAACTAGGACTAAGCTTCCTAAGCTGAAGGGCCACCAACTCACCATTCAGACTTTTCCCATTGACCTCCAAAACTGAACACAGAGTCTACAAATCAATAAAATTGGAATTGAGTTTGTTAAATTATGGTTTTGGGTAAATGTTGTGAAATATTACCACCCATTTCAGACTAGGAATTGTAAGCTAGAATTGCTTTATTGTAGTATCACTCAATATTTATTTTTTTGTACTTGGAGTAGAATGCATGTAATTAAACTATCTGACGGGCAGCACCGTGGTGCAGTTGGTTGAGCCGCTGCCTCTCAGTGAGCAGGTCGCCCCAGTTCAAATCCTGCCCAGGGTGGGTTTCTGGGTGGAGTTTGCATGTTCCCTCTGTGCATGCATGGGTTTTCTCCGGGTACTCCTGTTTCCTGCCACAGACCAAAAACATGCATGTTAGGTTGATTGGTAACTCTAACTTGCCTCTAGGTGTGAGTGAGAGAGTGAATGGCTGTCTCGTTTGTCTCTGTAGCCGTTTTCGCATTGGCCAGCCCTCAATGCCCCGGGCCGCCCCTGGGTGGCTCTGGGCCACCCGCGTTCATTACGCATTTGCCGCAGAGCCGCCTTGAAGTGGGTGGGCAGTTCTCTGGAAGTGGGTGGGGTGCTCTCTTCACGTGGGTGGAGTGTTCGTGTTTTAAGAGAGGAGACTCGGCAAAAAAAAAATTGTTAGCTGGATATATATATATTAGTGTTTCTGAGTTAAATTTTTGTTAATAACTGATCACAAATCAGCTTATGTTACAACGTAAATAACACGAAGCGCACACCCATTTCCGCCTTTCAGCGCGACCTGAATGTCATTAAACAATAACTAATATTGTCTAACTGTTGCGCGCAGCCAGGGTTTTAAAATATAACTAATAATCTCTAACTCTGTGTCCCTGTGATGGACTTGCGACCTGTCCAGTGTGTACCCTGCCTCTCTCACAATGATGGCTGGACATGGGCAACAGTGACCCACGCGAACCAAAAGGAAGAAGTGGGTAAAGATAATGGATGGATGGATGGATGGATGGATGGATAAACTGTCTGACAGCAAAATCCAATACTTTCCACGTACAAGGGATAGTTTAGATAGATCTTTGGAAGTGGGGTTGTAGGTTTCCTGGTTCCCTTATCAGTCAGGTCTCTCGGTGCAACGCTATGGGAAATTGCGCCCCCGCACGATTACCTGAAGGAATACATTCACGCCTTTACGGCAGGGGGCGTCAGTGTCACCCCAGAGACCCCGCCCTCTGGGTACTTAAGACGCGGACGCCCATCCTACTTTCTCTATTTGCCGTTCACCTCGCTTAAACCTGAACTTCGTGGGGCTTCTCTGTTGTCACATCGCTCGACTAGAGGTAAGCTTGCTCCCTACGCTGAGCATACAGAGAAATTTCCTGCGTATTGCTGGGCTGGCGAAAGCTAGTCCAGCGTTTCTACTTAACCTTAAAGCCTTTTCTTCTCTCTCCACAGCTGCTTCGCTCGACGGCGCTAACTGCGTCACAACGCTACCCTGCTAATCAAGTAGCAGGCTAGCCAGCGAAAGCGACGCGACGGAGAGGACATCTTCGAACAAAGGAAAATTAGGAACAACCTCGACGCTTCTCGGACATGGTCCCCGAGAAGGGAAAACGGAAGACCAAGATTCCAAAGAAAACCAGCAGGACGGCGAGCCCTCGCTCGCGCCCCTGCCCCAGCGGCTGCGGTTACTGCCTGTGTGCGATGGACACCCACGAGGCCTGTCCCGTCTGCCTGGGTATTCTGCATGCGAAAACAGCGCTGGGATCCTCTGACTCCTCCCCACACTGCAGCCGGATGCCGGCGGCCATGAGAAAGCGCCGTGTGGATGTAGTGGCCAAAGCAATGGACAAGGCTGTGGTACGGAAGGCCACAGGCCCAACAGAACTACTCGCTCCTGAACCGGAGCTTGAGAACACAGACCTGGAATGCAACGGTCAGGTCGGGGGAGAAAATGGTTTGGACACGTCGGTCCCGGTCGGGGACTTGACGCCCGAAGTGTCTGACCAAGACGCCGAGTATGGTTACAAGGGGGACAGTGTAGACTCCTCCCAAAACTGGGCACCAGTACTGCCGGAATTGCACACATCGGTCCCTGCTCTGTTCGACTTGTGCCGCAGGGCCGCGGACGCACTGCAGGTCGCGTGGCCAGACCCCACGCCTCGCCAACAGGTTACGAGGCTGGTGGGAAATTATTTTCACGTGAAACAGCAGCCGACGACGAGGCAAAGAATGCCAATTTTTCTGGATTTCCTAATGGAGCTCACTCGCTCCTGGGCTGAACCTGGAACTCCCATGACGTTGCCGCTCTCTCAAATCCTGGATGTCGCCGGGATGGAGGCAGTAGGACTCGCCAGCGCCCCGCAGATAGAGGAGACCCTGACGTCTCATCTGGCCCCCGCAACAGCGGGCGCGAAGCCAGCACTGCCCAGCAAGGCTTGCCGTGCTTTGGAGAAACAGCTCGATAAGTGTTACCGAGCTCAGGGTCTCGCGGCGCGCCCAATGAACGCTTCAACCATGATGCAGGTGTACCAGGCAGAAAAGCTGCAGGAGCTCCAGGTAACAACAAATGAACAGGCCGCAGAAGAGATCCTGGAGGAGGTCCGCAGGGCCTCTAACTTTGTGCTCCGCATGATGGGGACAATAGCCATCACACAGGGCAGATCAATGGCGGAAATGGTTGTCGCTCAGCGCCACCTGTGGATGACTTTGACGGACCTCCCGGAAGATCAGAGGTCCTTCTTTCTACAACACCTGATCGAGCCAACGGGACTCTTCGGGGGAGCTTTGGAACGTATCCAGGCCAGGCTAGAGCAAAGGTGTAACAAAATACAAAACGTCATTTGGTCAATGCTCCTTCTCATTTAAAGGTCCTCATATCTGGAACAGTTTACCATCAGCAATAAAAACATTGACTGATCTTAGAGTTTTTAATTCACAGGTGAAAAAATGGTTGAAACAAAACCAAATCTGTGATCACTGAACCCCATGGGGACAGAGGAACAGCTGTGTGTGTGAGGGAACTGTTTAATCCATTTAAACTTAATTAAATTTTAATTTTATTTTAGATGTTTTTATATAGGGAACTGTTTAATCTTAATTAAATTTTAATTTAATTTTAGCTGTTTTTATAGAAAAGTACAACCAAGGACTGGGTTTGCAAATTAGCCTGTGGCTAGAAAACCTTTGTGCAAGATAACGGTTGCTTCGTTTTTAACATGTAACATTGTTGTTTTTCCAAGATGGCGGCGTAGTGAGTAGTCGGCTTCGTTGGGCTGCGCACCATATGCTTCGTAGTTTGGCAGAATATAATGCAAACAAGACTCGAATGTGATTATCTGATCGTCGACCGTCGACAAGCCTTCGCTGACTTATTCCAACACAATGCCGCCTAGAACCGCAAAGAAAAACAACAAGGCCGACGACGCAGAGTCTCAACTGGCTAACGCAGGTAGTGTGGCTAACACAGAGCTAGCTACGGAGCTACCAGTTGCTAGCGGGACCGTCACACTCGACCTGGCTCTCCGACAAGTCATTGAAGAAATTACCGGGAATATTTCGGCAGTTATCTCCCAAAAAGTAGACATTTTGGCTGAACTGCTTAAGAACCGGGAGGAGACCCAGAGGAAGACCCAGGATACGCTGGAGGGACTATGTTTCTTGGCTGGCCTGGGAACGCCTTGGGATTCCCCCAGAGGAGCTGCTCCAAGTGGCTGGAGAGAGGGAAGTCTGGGCCTCCCTACTTAGGCTGCTACCCCCGCGACCCGACCCCGGATAAGCGGAAGAAAATGGATGGATGGATGCTTAAGAACCAGGCCGCGGAGATAAAGGAGCTGGGACGACGCACTACAGATATGGAAGAGAGGATTGTAGCTCAGGAGGAAGGCCTAGACCAGGCTACAACTCGCATAAAGAAGCTGGAAAAAGAGACTCTTGTGATTGCACAACGACTTGAGGACACGGAAAACAGAGGCAGGAGAAAGAACATTTGGGTGCTTGGTTTGAAAGAAGGCATAGAGGCTGGCCCTGGAGTTTTAAAATTCTTTGAAAAATGGCTGCCTGAGTTTCTGCATATCGAGACCAAGAGCGGTCGGATCAAGCTGGAGGGGGCGCACCGCACACAGGCTTTAAAGCCTGGACCTTCACAGAGACCAAGACCTGTGCTGATCACGTTTCACAACTACTGGGACAAACAACAAGTACTTGAAGCCGCACGGCGTGCGGGGAGCGGAGACCAGCCCCTGATGTACCAGAACTCCAGGATAATGTTCTTCCAGGATTTCTCGGCAGACACCGTGCGCAGACGGAAGGAATTCGACGCGGTGAAGCGACGGATGAAGGAGGCAGACATCCAATACTCCCTTCTATACCCGGCCAGGCTGAGGATTGTGCGCGATGGGGAAGTAAAGATTTTTATTTCTCCAGATAAAGCAATGGAATTTATGGACAGTTTGGGCTGACTAGCCATCAGCTTAAAGTGAAACGCTCTGGACCGGACGGTATCAGGGGCCTGATATCTGAACGCTTCATAAATCACAACGACCGTGAGTAACTATGATTATGATCTATTTTGATATAGCTCTGCTCAGCTATATATATATATTTTTTTATTATATGAACTTTAGTGGTGCGCAACAACGATGGAGAGGTGATGGACTCTCTCTTTTGGGTTTGTTTACCTGTGTGTATTATCATCTGGGCGATGATGTACACTTGTTTGGTTAAAGAAAGATGGCCCCCTGTTTTCTTTTTAGGGGGGAAGCGTGCCTGGAAAGCCAATTTTTTGTTTTTCTTGTTGTTTTTACCTGTTGGTTTTGGTTGTTTTTTTCCTTCAGCTCAGCATATTTCAGTACCCATATGTAACTTTCTTTTTTTCTTTTTTGGATGGTATTACAGTATAACTTTAGATTATAAATGTTAAAAATATGCACATGGAACATTAAGGGAAGCCATTCACCAATTAAAAGAAAAAAGGTCCTCTTAGCTCTTAAGAAGGAAAATGTAGATATTGCCCTACTGCAGGAGACACATTTAAATGATTGTGAACATTTAAAATTGCAACAATGTGGCTTTGAACATGTTTTTTTTCCTCCTTTACTAGTAAAAGTAGAGGAGTTGCAATTCTTATCAAAAAATCTGTGCCCTTTAAAGTCATAGAATGTATTAGAGACACAAATGGAAGATATGTACTTCTTAGGGCAATGATAAATGGGGATGAATTTGCCATATTGAATGTTTATTTTCCACCAGGACATCCTATTAATTTTTTAACAGAAATAATGGCAAAACTTGTAGGTTTTTCCCTTGAAAATGTTATTGCAGCAGGTGACTTCAATTGTCTTAAAAATCCATTGATTGACAAGCTCCCCATTAGCCATCTTCCCACTTCAGGGAAATCAAAACAGATTTTTGATCTTTTTGAAGAGGCGGGGTTTGTGGATGTATGGAGGAAACTTCATCCTGCTGGAAAAGAATTTACTTTTTATTCCAACCCCCACAAATGCCACACACGTATTGATTATTTTTTTCTCCCTAAAATTATTTTAAGTCAAGTTGCTTCATGTGAAATAGGACACATCGTTATTTCCGACCATGCTGCAGTATACTTAAATTATATTGTTAAAAACGTTAGAGTCCAATCCCATAACTGGAGATTAAATCCCTTAATTTTAAAGGATGGAAAATTTACAGAATACTTTAGAACAGAATTTAAATATTTCATTGCTACTAATTCCCCCTCTGCTAGCAGCCCCTCCTTGCTCTGGGACACAGCTAAGGCATTTAGTAGAGGAATAATAATATCATATATGTGCAGCAAAAAACGAAGAAATGCAGAACAACAAAAAATACTAGAAAGGAAACTTCGACTTGCGGAGGAAGAATATGTAAAAAAACCTTTAAAGTCTAAATTGGGGGAGCTCAATGCCATCCGGTGTTCGCTGAATACATTACTGACGCAGAATGCTACAGACAAAATCAAATTTGCTAAACAAAGACTGTTTGAATATGGGGACAAGCCAGGTAAATACCTTTCCTATCTCACAAAAAAACGGAGGTCCACCCAGGCAATTGCTTCAATTTCTGACCGGAGGGGTTCTTGTCTAACAGATCCAGAGAAAATAAATGCAGCTTTCTATGAATTTTACAAAAATCTATACCAATCTGAACAATGTGAGAATTTTCAATCTTTAATGGAAACGTTTTTTTTTCTCCAAAATTAAGCTACCTAACTTGACAGAAAGCAAAAAGAGAGACCTAAATGAAGAAATTTCGGAAGCAGAGGTGGAGAGAGCCATCAGATCACTTCAGGGAGGGAAGGCACCGGGCCCGGATGGGCTTACCTCAGAATTTTATAAAACATTCACTGATCTGCTATCAAAGCCTTATTTATCTATGTTGAATGACTCTTTAGGTATCGGTACCCTCCCCCCTTCACTTCGGGAAGCTAATATATCCTTAATTCTTAAGAAGTCTAAACCTCCAGAAAATTGTGACTCCTATAGACCCATCTCATTACTCAATGTAGATTTAAAAATACTTTCTAAAATTTTAGCAATGCGTCTGGAAAACATGTTACCCTTATTGGTAGGGATAGACCAAACAGGTTTTATTCCATCCATCCATCCATCTTCTTCCGCTTATCCGGGGTCGGGTCGCGGGGGTAGCAGCCTAAGTAGGGAGGCCCAGACTTCCCTCTCCCCAGCCACTTGGAGCAGCTCCTCCGGGGGAATCCCAAGGCGTTCCCAGGCCAGCCGAGAAACATAGTCCCTCCAGCGCGTCCTGGGTCTTCCTCTGGGTCTCCTCCCGGTGGGACGTGCCCGGAACACCTCACCAGGGAGGCGTCCAGGAGGCATCCTAACCAGATGCCCGAGCCACCTCAACTGGCTCCTCTCGATGTGGAGAAGCAGCGGCTCTACTCCGAGTCCCTCCCGGATGACTGAGCTTCTCACCCTATCTCTAAGGGAGAGTCCAGCCACCCTGCGGAGAAAACTCATTTCAGCCGCTTGTATCCGAGATCTTGTTCTTTCGGTCATAACCCAAAGCTCATGACCATAGATGAGGGTGGGAACGTAGATCGATCGGTAAATTGAGAGCTTTGCCTTTTGACTCAGCTCTCTCTTCACCACGACAGACCGGTACAGCGCCCGCTTCACTGTGGACGCTGCACCTATCCGCCTATCGATCTCACGCCCCAGTTTTCCCTCATTCGTGAACAAGATCCCGAGATACTTAAACTCCTCCACTTGGGGCAGGACCTCCTCCCCGACCCGGAGAGGGCATGCTACCCTTTTCCGGCTCAAGACCATGGCCTCGGATTTGGAGGAACTGATCCTCATCCCGGCCGCATCGCATTCAGCTGCAAACCGCTCCAGCGAAAGCTGTAGATCACGAGCTGATGAAGCCAATAGGACCACATCATCTGCAAAAAACAGAGAAGCGATTCTAAGGTCACCAAAACGGATCCTCTCAACACCTTGGCTGCGCCTAGAAATTCTGTCCATAAAAGTTATGAACAGAATCGGTGACAAAGGGCAACCTTGGCGGAGTCCAACTCTCACCGGAAACGAGCCTGACTTACTGCCGGCAATGCGGACCAAGCTCTGACACCGGTCGTACAGGGACCTAACAGCCCTTATCAAAGGGCCTGGTACCCCATACTCCCGGAGTACCCCCCACAGAACCCCCCGAGGGACGCGGTCGAATGCCTTCTCCAAGTCCACAAAACACATGTAAACTGGTTGGGCAAACTCCCACGCACCCTCCAGGACCCTGCTGAGGGTGTAGAGCTGGTCCAGTGTTCCACGACCAGGACGAAAACCACACTGCTCCTCCTGAATCCGAGGTTCGACTATCCGACGGACCCTCCTCTCCAGAACCCCTGAATAGACCTTACCAGGGAGGCTTAAGAGTGTGATCCCCCTATAGTTGGAACACACCCTACGGTCCCCCTTTTTAAATAGGGGAACCACCACCCCAGTCTGCCAATCCAAGGGAACTGCCCCAGATGTCCACGCGATATTGCAGAGTCGCGTAAGCCAACACAACCCTACAACATCCAGAGCCCTAAGGAACTCCGGGCGAATCTCATCCACCCCCGGAGCCTTGCCACCGCGGAGCTTTTTAACCACCTCGGCGACCTCAGCACCAGAGATCAGAGAACCCGACCCAAAGTCCCCAGGCTCTGCTTCCTCAGTGGAAGACGTGCCAGTAGGATTGAGGAGGTCTTCGAAGTATTCCGCCCACCGACTCACAACATCCCGAGTTGAGGTCAGCAGCACGCCACCTCCACCATAAATGGTGTTGGTCTCGTACCTCTTTCCCCCCCTGAGACGCCGGATGGTGGACCAGAATCGCCTCGAAGCCGTACGGAAGTCATTCTCCATGGCCTCTCCGAACTCCTCCCACGCCCGAGTTTTTGCCTCAGCAACCACCCGAGCCGCATGCCGCTTGGACTGCCGGTACCTATCAGCTGCTTCCGGGGTCCCACAAGCCAAAAAGGCCCAATAGGACTCCTTCTTCAGCCTGACAGCATCCCTCACTGCCGGTGTCCACCACCGGGTTCGAGGGTTGCCACCTCGACAGGCACCAACAACCTTGCGGCCACAGCTCCGATAAGCTGCCTCGACAATAGAGGCGCGGAACACGGCCCACTCGGACTCCATGTCCCCCGCCTCCCTCGGAACGTGTTCAAAGCTCTCCCGGAGGTGGGAGTTAAAGCTCCGTCTTACGGGAGACTCTGCCAGACGTTCCCAGCAGACCCTCACGATACGTTTGGGTCTGCCAGGTCTGACCGGCATCCTCCCCCACCATCGGAGCCAACTCACCACCAGGTAGTGGTCAGTAGACAGCTCCGCCCCTCTCCTCACCCGAGTGTCCAAGACATGCGGCCGCAGATCAGATGAGACGACAACAAAGTCGATCATCGAACTGCGACCTAGGGTGTCCTGGTGCCAAGAGCACATATGGACACCCTTATGCTTAAACATGGTGTTCGTTATGGACAATCCATGACGAGCACAGAAGTCCAATAACAGAACACCACTCTGGTTCAGATCAGGGGGGCCGTTCCTCCCAACCACACCCCTCCAGGTCTCACTGTCATTGCCCACGTGAGCGTTGAAGTCCCCCAGTAGAACAAGGGAGTCCCCAGGAGGCGCACTCTCCAATACCCCCTCCAAGGACTCCAAAAAGGGTGGGTAGTCTGAGCTGCCGTTTGGTGCATAGGCACAAACAACAGTCAGAGCCCGTCCCCCCACACGTAGGCGAAGGGAGGCTACCCTCTCGTTCACCGGGGTGAACCCCAACGTACAGGCACCAAGATGGGGGGCAACCAGTATGCCCACTCCTGCTCGGCGCCTCTCACCAGGGGCAACTCCAGAGTGGAAGAGTGTCCAACCCCTCTCAAGGAAACTGGTTCCAGAGCCAGAGCCATGCGTTGAGGTGAGTCCGACTATTTCTAGTCGGAACCTCTCAACCTCACACACTAGCTCAGGCTCCTTCCCCACCAGAGAGGTGACATTCCATGTCCCAATGGCCAGCTTCTGTAGCCGAGGATCAGACCGCCAGGGTCCCCGCCCTCGGCCGCCACCCATCTCACATTGCACCCGACCCCTTTGGCCCCTCCCACAGGTGGTGAGCCCATGGGAAGGGGGACCCACGTCTCCTCTTCGGGCTGTGCCCGGCCGAGCTCCATGGGTAAAAGCCCGGCCACCAGGCGCTCGCCAGCGTGCCCCACCTCCGGGCCTGGCTCCAGAGTGGGGCCCCGGTGACCCGCGTCCGGGCGAGGGAAAACTTAGTCCATTAATTGTACTCATCATAGGGGTTTTCAAACAGGTTTTATTAAGGGTCGTAATTCCTGTAATAATCTCAGACGTGTTTTGAATGTTATTCAGATGTGCCAGCAGCGGGCGATGGATGGTCTTGTGATCTCCTTGGATGCAGAGAAGGCATTCGATCGCGTGGAATGGCCATATCTTTTTCATACTCTGCATCAATTTGGATTGGGTTCCAATTTTATTAGTTGGATTAAAGTCCTCTACAGCTGTCCCCTAGCTGCAGTTATTACAAATGGGCTTAGGTCCAGAAATTTTGAAGTGGCAAGGGGGAACAGGCAAGGCTGTCCTCTTTCACCTCTTTTATTTACTCTTGCAATTGAACCATTAGCTGAAGCAATTCGTAGCGACCCTACCATACTGGGTATCAATACTGATAAGGGGACCCATAAAATCTCTTTATATGCCGACGACGTTCTGTTATTTATCTCTAGACCTTCCACCTCGGTTGGAAGAGTCATTACAATTATTAATCAGTTTGGTTCATTTTCGGGATATAAAATAAATTTTTCTAAGTCCGAGGCCATGCCTCTGGGTAAACAACTTCATATACCTAATTCCCCCTTTAGGTGGTCTCCTGCAGGATTTAAATATCTTGGTATATTTATAACACCTTCTTTTGATCAGATGTTTAAAACCAACTTTATCCCACTATTCACACAAATTAAACTAGACCTTGAACGTTGGAACTATCTTCCTCTATCTTGGATGGGCAGGATTTCGCTTCTTAAGATGAACGTCCTTCCTCGCTTATTATACCCAATTAGGATGATACCCGTTTTATTTACTCAGAAGTGGATTCAAAAACTAAAAAGTTGGTTTAATTCCTTTATTTGGGCCAAAAGAAGAGCATTCATAAAAATGTCAACACTGCAGTTACCAAGAGAGAAAGGAGGCTTAGCTTTTCCGGACATTAAAAAATACCAGTTGAGTTCTCTTATATTATATGTCCGGGAATGGATATCTGAGAATCCATCCACAGTGTGGCTTGACATAGAAGCCTCATTATGTGACTGTCCTCTTAAAAGTCTAATTTTTGTTAAAACTATGAAAACAGTACATAAATGTTGTAATAATCCAATTACTGTGAATACAGTTAGGGCTTGGAGGGCGGTTCAACATATCGAGGGAAGAACTGGGAAAACATCACCCTTTATACCCTTTATTCAGAATCCTGATTTTCTTCCTGGTATGTTAGATGCAGGCTTTGGAGAGTGGGGAGCTAAGGGTATTTCCTCTCTGGGTTGCCTTTTTAAGGAAGGGGTGTTTATGTCTTTTAATCAAGTTATGGAAGTGTTTGGAATAGCGAAAAATAACCTCTTTCGTTTTTTTCAGTTAAGAGATTTTGTTAAAAAAGAAACAACATTATTCAGGGACATTGAAGTTTCGAGCATTGAAAATTTGTTTTTTGGAGCTCGTGAAGTGTCACTTAGTATGTGCTATAAAACACTGAAATGTGATAAGAGTCATCTATCCACTCTGGCTCAGGCCTGGGGAGAGGAACTGAACGTCGAGATCACTGATGAAACATGGAGTAGTATTTGGAACTCTGCCGGAAAAATTTCCATTTGTAATCGTTCTTGGGCATTACAACTTAAATTACTACATAGAGCTCATTTGGCTCCAAACCGAGTGTCTAAGTTTAAACCAGGATCCTCGTCATTGTGCCCTAAATGTAAAATACATGAAGGCAGCCTTACACACTGTCTTTGGTCATGTCCCAAGATCCAGATATACTGGAAATCTATTTTGGTTGAGATAAAGAAAATTATCAAAACCGATATTGACCTCGACCCAGTCTCTCTTCTCCTTGGTCTACCAAACAAACATGTTAAAAATTCAAACAAAAGTAAGTTGTATAATGTTTTAACTTTCTGTGCTCGGAAAAATATTTTGTTACAATGGATTTCTAATAAGCCCCCTGCCATTTCTGGATGGAAAAAACTCATTTTGGAATATATTCCGCTTGACTTTCTAACATGCCTTGCTCATTCCAAGACTGACATTTTTAGACGCATATGGAAGCCCTTCTTGGATTACTCTGAGGGACAGGTGTCTACCATCTTAGGTCAAGCATTTATAGATGTTTAGAGCTGGACTTTCTAGTAATTGAAGTATGCATTTCCCTTATTATATTTTATTGCAATGCTGAGCTTTTTGTTTTGTATTATGTTGTTGTTGTTGCTGTTTTTTTTTGTTTGTATGTGTGTCTTTTTTTGTCTTTTTGTGAAAAAATCTAATAAATATATCTATTAAAAAAACATGTAACATTGTTTATTGTACTGTCCTTGATCAAATAAACTTGAATGAATGAGTCATGTCTCTCGGTGCAACATATGCTATGGGAACGTAATTCATTCACGCCCTTGAAATGCTCAGCAAAATGTATGTGAGAACATCCACCTTAAAAAGACAGGTATTTCCCAGCTGCTTTGTACAAGGTATGTAGTGAGCACAGGCTGAGAAGAAAAAATGCCAAATGTAAGAACATCAACTTGATGTTTCAACTGGACATATACTGTAGATGAAAAACACCAGCTAGAGACAGCCTAAGCGTGCTCCACTAGTGTGAATACTCATCATCCCCATTTTCTCTGGAACAACCCGAGAAACAGGAGGAAAGGAGAAAGGGACCCATTACACCACAATTAATTGGGTGGTAATAGGGGTGGGCGATATGGCTCAAAAATTATATCGTGATATTTCAGAGTATTATCACGATAACGATAAATTTCGTGATATAACCCCCCAAAAAAATCAAATGTATTTATTTGACAAAATTAACTTAACATGTTGCTTTGCAGTATTATATAAAATTTTAAAAAACAACAAGGGGTAATTTTACTGAAATTATTTAGTAAAGTATTTAGTCTCCAAGTAAAACTACACCTGCACTTTAGTTTTTGTGGTGGTTTTTTTAATCTATATTTTGTGCAGACTTTTTCAATCTAAATAACAGATCATTTTTAAAGTATATATTTTTTTCAGAGATTACCTGGCTAACATCAGTCTGTCAGGAGATGTGGCAGAGTGAAGAAATATGTTTATAAAAAATGTTACATACAGCTCCTTTAAATGAGCTGTAACTTCTACAAGTTGATCAGCTGACCTTCATGTTTCAGCTTCATCTGTTGTCATATGCTTCCTCTGATTCATTTTTTTAACTGAACTGTCTCTGATGGAGTGATGTGGAGCCGCGCGTGTTTAGTTTACAGCGGGGACACGCAGCGAGACACGCAGCACCGAGCTGCTCCGAGCTGCTCGGAGCGGAGCGGGGCGGGGGAGGGGGGGACAGCTGTCTGAGCCGGCTGCAGAGCAGGGGGGAGAGAAGTTGAGACGCGCGCGTTGTTTTTAACATTTTAGCAGTAACTAATTAGCGTTTTACACCAGTAGACGGTGGAGGGGAGGTGCGCAGTTGTTTAAAGTGCTCGGGTGTTAAGGGGCGGGGCGTCCTGACGTATTACGTCGTGAAATTAGCATATCATGATATAAGTTTTTTGCCCAGCCAAGCTTTTTATACCGGTATTACCGGTAACGATATGATATGGCCCAGCCCTAGGTGGTGATGTAGGGGTAGAAAACCCAGGTCAAGCACAGGGTAGCCTCCCAAGTCCCTAGGGAAAATATTTACATATACAAGGGGCACGACTGACAAGTGGGACCCATCCTGATGTTGGAGATCCATTAAGGAGAGGGGAAACCCCTCCATTGAACATCTCCTAAGCAAACATAAACACCAAGGGGTACCTTTGTGTATGTTGTTGCTGTTTGTTTTGGGATAAAGCGATCAAAGCCTTAGGCTCTCAGCCAGTTCCCTTCAAAGGCCAGGCTGAAAGCTGCCACAACTCCGGACGTGGGTGTAGAAGCTACCCACGTGCCTGAGTCAGCAGGTCCCTGTGAGGAGGCAATTGCCATGGTATCCCTGATAACATTGAGATCAACTCCGGGAACCACGGTTTCTGCGACCATCTGGGGGCTATCAGGATCAGGGAGAGGGCTCCCTGGCGCACACGTTCCAGTGTCACCTCGATCAGAGGGACAGGTGGAAAGGCATAGTAAAGCACCCCTGCTGGCCAATCATGTGCCAGCGCATCCGTTCCCAATGGTGCGTCTGTTTCCCTCAAGGAGCAAAGGTCACACTGTGAGCTAGCCCTGCAAGCGAACAAGTCCACAGAGGCTCTTCCAAATCGTGACCAGACCTGCTCCACAATCCGTGGGTTCAGGCTGCATTCTGACGCGAAGAGAGGCCCTCTTGAGAGGGCATATGCTCCATAATTTGGTTCACCGGGGACATGAGTCGCCCTAAGTGACAAGATTCTTGGAGCATACCATGTGAGCATCTTCTGTGTCAGTCCAAGGAGGGCCTGGGACCTTGTCCCTCCCTCCCTGTTGATGAAGGACACTATGGTCCTGTTATCTGATTTTACCAGGACATGCTGCCAGCAATCAGACCTTTACTGAAGAAGTATTTTAATGACAGGAATACGGCCAGCAACTCCAGGAAGTTGATATGTAATCTCGCTTCCTGTTTATTCCAAAGGCCGCGGGCGTTCTGATTTCTGCAGATCGCCCCCCATCCTGTTTTTGAGGCGTCCGTTGTGATGACCACACGGGATGACACCATTCCCAGTGGGACCCCTTCCGTGAAAACAGACAAATCTCTCCAAGTTTCCAGGTCCTTCAGGCACTCTGAATCTATTCTAACCTTTCCTGCTTGACTAGGTAGGGCGGGTTGTGTCCCTTTGGTTTAGCCATACTTGTATGGCCTGCATTTTCAACAATGTGTGTGGCACACAGGGAATGGCTGCCACCAAGAGGCCTAACAGGTGTTGGCATGTTTTCGCAGGGACCCGTGGATCCAGTTTAAATCTTTCCAGGCAATGGCAAATAGAGGAAACCCGTTCCTTTGAGAGCCATGATCTGTACCGGACAGTGTCAATCTGTACTCCCAGAAATACGGTAACCCGTGATGGACTTAGATCACTCTTTTGTAGGTTTATGACAAACCCAAGAGACTACAGGTGAGAGCTCACCCTATAGGAGTGTGACTGGGCCTGCATTCTGCTTTTAGCCAGAATCAGCAGGTCATCCAAGTAATTCATAACCCTGAGCCCTTGATTCCTAAGGGGGGTCAGGGTTGCATCCAGACATTTAGTAAATGTACGAGGAGCAGTCTTTAAACCAAAGGGTAAGGCTTTGAATTCATAAGCGTTCCCTTCGAAGGCAAAACGGAAGAATTTTCTGTGTTTCCTCTACACGCCTATGTGGAAATAGGCATCTTTCAAATCCAATATACACGCGTAGTCTCCTAGTCTCACAGACTGGAGAACCTGCCGCAGTGTAAGCATCTTGAACTTAAAAGATTTTATTCTCTTATTCAGAGTCCTTAGATCCAGAATCGGTCTCAGGGAATGATCCTTTTTGGGCACCAGGAAGTACTTGCTGTAGTGGCCAGAGCGTAGTTTGCGTCTTGAGACCAAACTTATCACTCCCTTCTGCAGCATCATGAAAACTTCCTCCCTCAACACATGTGCGCGTGTGGGGTTAATCTTTGATTGTAGTACCCCCGTGAAGGGGGGACGGTCTCCTGGTGAACTGCAACTTGAGCCCATGATGTATGGTTGTCATGACCCAATCATTTGGTAGACACACCTTCCAGGTCTGCGTGTACGCCATGAGCCTGGACGGCATGCCCAATTGCTGCTCGTCGTGTTTTAGTATTGGAGGGGTGGCCTTTGACCCCTCTCGCCATCTTTCGAGCAGGTTGGTCAGCCCAACAGAAGGTATCGCGAGATCTGACCGTCTCCGACAGAGCTCGTGTATCTTGCTGTGGTTCATAGTTTAACCACATGGTTTGTGTTTTATAAAAATGGGACTCGAGTCAAGAACCAGGGCAGTTTGTGCTTTGGTACTTTTATTTTTGTACATGCATGAAACAGTGTTTGTTTTGATTACACATAGAGTAGGCGAGTTGTGTTTGGTGCGTGCACACATGTCACCAGCTCCTCGTAGTATTTTACAAGTGGAGACTGGGCTCAAAAGGTTAGGTTCCTTTACCGCGTGGGCGGGCAAACCTGTAAAATTAACAGTTCGTCTTGCTTCATCAGGCCCGAATCAGAGTTCCACACGGGATCACTGAAGAGGCCCTCGGCCGATACTAGAAAGTCTCACTGTCACCAGCGGGTCTCTTTCGTGGAGGGCCATGCATGCCTTCCTTTGGGGGTGCAAAGCGTTTCCTCAGTAGCCCCTCGCGGAAGGCTTCCGCCTGTTTGCGTCTTTGTTCCAGCCTGGCCTGGACGTGTTCCAGGGCTCCCCCGAAGAGTCCCGTTGACTCGATCGGGTGCTGGAGGAAGGTGGACCTCTGGTTTTCCTGGAGGTCCGATAATGTAAGCCAAAGATGGCGCTAGGCGACAACTATTTCCGCCATTGCTCTGCCTTACGAAATGGCTATTGTCCCCATCATGCGGAGCACGAAGTCAGAGGCACGGCGGGCCTCCTCCATGGCCTCCGTTGCGGCCTGATCGTTTATAGTTACCTAGAGATCCTGCAGTTTCTCTGCCAGGTACGCCTGCACCATGGTCGATACATTCATTGCGCGAGCCGCGAGGCCCTGAGCCTTGTAACACTTTTCAAGCTGTTTCTCCGAAGCGGGGCAGGCCCTGCTGGGTAACGCTGGGTTCGTCCCCGTGGTTGTTGGGGCCAGGTGAGCCGCCAGGGTCTCCTCTATCAGGGGTGCACTAGTGAGGCCCGCTGTCTCCATTCCAGCGACATCCAGGAGTCGGGATAGTGGCAGCGTCAAGGGAGCTCCGGGTTCCGCCCAGGAGCGTTTGAGCTCCATGAGGAAGTCCGGGAAAATGGGCATTTTTTGCGACGTTGTCGGCTGCTTCGCATAGAAGTAGTTTCCCACCAGCCTCGTAGCCTGTTGGCGAGGCATGGGGTTTGTCCACGTGACCTGCAGGGCATCCGCCGCCCTATGGCACAGGTCGAACAGAGCAGGGACCGACAAGTCCGGTTCGGGTAGGATTTGCACCAGGTTCTGGGAAGAATCCACAATTTCTCCTCTGTAACCGTACTCGGCGTCTTGGTCAGACACTTCGGACGTCGAGTCCTCAACAGCAACCGAGGAGTCCGACACGTTGTCATCCCCGACTCGACCGTTGCATTCCAGGTCCACGTTCTTGAGCTTTGGCTCAGGAGCGAGTAGCTTTGTGCAACGTGCAACCCATCAGCGCAGCGGCCTTTGCCATGGATTTAGCCAACGCGTCTGCGTGGTGTTTCCTCACTACCGCCGACATTCGACAGCAGTGGGAGCAGGAGTCGGGGAATTCCAGCGCTTTTCTCGCGTGCAGAATCCCCAGGCAGATAGGACAGGCCTCGTGGGTGTCCGTCGCCGAAAGGGAGTAGCCGTATCCGCTAGGTAAGGGGCGCGAGCGAGGGCTCGTCGTCCTACTGGTTTTCTTCTTCTTTGTCCTCCGTTTTCCCTTCTCGGGAGCCATGTCCGGAGACGAGAAGCGTCAAGGTTATTCCTAGCTTCCTTTTGTTCGAAGCCGTCCTCTCCATCGTCTTGCTTTCGCTAGCTAGCCTGCTAATGGTTAGCAGGGAGAGTTGTGACGTAGTTAGCGCCATCGAGTGAAGCAGCTGCGGAAAGAGAAGAAAACTTTGAGGTAAGTAGAAAAATGCTGGACTAGCTTTCGTCAGCCCAGCAGTACGCAGGAAAATTTCTCTGTACGTTCAGTGTAGGGAGCAAGCTTACCTCTAGTCGAGCGATATGACAACAGAGAAGTCCCACGAAGTTCAGGTTTAAGCAAGGTGAAGGGCAATAAGAGAAAGATGGATGGGCGTCAGCGGCTTAAATACCCAGAGGGTGGGGCCTCTGGCGTAACGCTGACGCCCTTGCTGTAAAGGCGTGAATGTATTCCTTCAGGTAATCGTGCGGGTGCACAATTCCCATAGCATATGTTGCACCGAGAGACATGACTGAAAGGGAACTGACTCCATCACGGATTACTGTATTTCTGTGAGTACAGGTCGACACCACTCGGTACAGAGCATGGCTCTCAGAGGAACGCATTTCCTCAATTCGCCATTGCCTGGCAAAGTTTAGACTGATTAAATGCGGGCCTTGCAAATAGGGCTAAACCAACAAAGACACCCTGCCCCTTTTAGGCGAGCAGAGAATATTTGGATCGGTTCAGAATGCCTGAAGGCCCTAGAACCATGGAGGCACTTGTCCGTGTTCACGGAAGGGGTCCCGTTGGGACGGGTGTCATCCCGTGTAGTTGTCACGACAGACACCTCAAAAACAGGATGGGGGGCAGTCTGCAGAAATCAGAATGCCCAAGGCCTTTGGAAAGAGCAGGAAGCGAGATTACACATCAACTTCCTGGAATTGTGGGCCGTATTCCTGTCAGTAAAATACTTTTTGGAAAAGGTCTGATTGCAGGGCAACATGTCCTAGTAAAATCGGATAGCAGGACCACGGTGTCCTTCATCAACAGGGAAGGAGGGACAAGATCCTGAGCCCTCCTCGGTCTGACACAAAAACTGCTCACGTGGTGTGCCCCAAGAATATTGTCACTTAGGGCGACTTATATCCCGGGCGATTTGAACTACGGAGCGGACGCCCTCTCAAGAGGACCTCTCTTGGCATCAGAATGGAGGCTGATCCCACGGGTCATGGATCAGATTTGGTCACGGTACGGGAGAGCCTCTGTAGACCTGTTTGCATGCAGGACCAGCTCACAATGTGACCTCTACTTCTCTCTAAAAGAGACAGACGCACCGTTGGGAACGGATGCCTTGGCCCATGACTGGCCAGCAGGGGTGCTGTATTACGCTTTTCCACCCGTCTCTCTGATTCAGGTGATGCTGGAATGTGTACGCAGGGGAGCCCTCTCCCTGATACTGATAGCCCCCAAGTGGCCACAGAAACCGTGGTTCCCGGAGCTGATCTCAATACTGTCGGGGACGCCATGGCAGCTGCCCTCGCACAGAGACCTGCTGACCCAGGCACATGGGCAGCTTCTCCACCCACGTGCGGGGCTGTGGCAGCTTTCAGCCTGGCCACTGATGGGAACAGGCCTGACCGTTTTCTAAAAAAAAAAAAAAGAAAAAAGGGAAACCCTTGGTGCACATGCTCTCATGAAGAGCGTACTGAGGAAGGGATTCCCCCCTCACTAACGGGTCTCTGGCCCCAGGCTAGGCCCCTTGGACTGTCCTAAGAAATCATCTGCTCAGTCAGCAGATAAGGGACTTTTTAAGCTTATCTGTGCACCCGGTATGTACAGAAGATTTGCCCCTGAGAGGTCAAAGGTCACCCTGTGTATAAAACCAGGTTTATACCTCAGTGGTGCCATCTGAAATATTAGGAGTCTAAGGGGCTTTGATCTTTTTTCTTACTTCCCACGTTATCCAAGGAAGTAGGAGACAGTGAGCAACGTACCAGCGGTGCATGTCTGTGCTGCCTCTAGCTGGGGCTCCACAGATACGTCTTGCGGAAACATCAGGTGAATGTTTCTGCATGTGACGTTCTTTCTCAGGTTGTGCCCTCTAAATACACTGCAGAGAGTGGCCGAGAGATGCCTAATGTGTAAAGGCAGAAGTTCTCACAAGCATGCATTTTACTGAGCATTTCAAGGGCGTGAATGAATTACGTTCCCATAGCAATAGTGTTGCACCGAGAGACCTGACTGATAAGGGAACTGAAAGTTATGCACCATAACTCATGTTCCCTGAAGGAAGGGAACGAGGTGCAACACAGTTGGCCCTTTTCAATGCTGAAGCTCGGTGAAGTGCACTTGGAGAAAGTAGGATGGGCGTCCGCGTCTTAAGTACCCAGAGGGCGGGGTCTCTGGGGTGACGCTGACGCCCCCTGCCGTAAAGGCGTGAATGTATTCCTTCAGGTAATCGCGCGGGGGCGCAATTTCCCATAGCAATAGTGTTGCACCTCGTTCCCTTCCTTCAGGGAACATGAGTTATGGTGCATAATTTTCAGATTTCTCTGCCACTCTATCTCTACAGCTGCACCAATCAACCAATTCTCACCACCTGCCGCTGAATGGGAAGGACTTTTCTGCTGAAGTATAAAAGCTCCTGCCAGACGTTCTCCCAGTGCTGGGACATCTTCTGCCATTTGACAATTTTATGGATAGACGGCTAACCTGTTTCCAAACAGCTAGTTACTAACCTCTTGTCTTCTCTGTGGACTTCCTAGTCCTGTTTGTTTGTCTTTTAGACCTTTCTCCTTGTGGCTCTCCTGTAGATCAACATTGTCCCTTAAACTATCAAACCACAACGCCTAAGTCTGAGACAACCTGCTCCACCGTTACTCACCTCCTCCAGATTTTCAATTCCTCCACGAAAACCCAGGGCCTCGTCTCCTTCTCCTCCCTGGCTTTGTCTACAAATATAAAAGCACCAAAGCACCATCTACTGTTATTAAAACCATTGCTGCAAATATTGCTGAGTAATCCAAGATACTAACCTTGTCCTCTTTTCCCTTCCAGCACCGAAGCTGCTACACCTGTAAGAAAAAGATCATTTACTTTTATAGGTCTGGCTCCGTCTTCCTTCTCAGTCTGCTAACTTGGAGTCGATGGTAACTGCAATCATGATAGGGGTTCTGTGAACAATTATTATTCCATGCAGACACTGTTTAATAAACCTTTAATCTGCCATCAGATGCTGTTCTCCTTCATAGCCCTGAGGTTTGGAGCACACAGCAATCCTCACCATCACAATCAAGGACGTGCTCAAGGTCTGATGTACAAAGTATGTCACTGTTATCAGTCCATGAATACCTAATCAGACATGTGTGAATCGCTGGAAAACAAACAACTTGTCCTGCGAGGGTTTGAATGCCGTAATTCGTTGGACATGTCATCCATGTTCACACGAGCGCACAAGGTCACGGATCTCTAATGAAACATGAGTGAAAAGGCACCGGAGCAGTAAAGTTACACAATCGTTGTGAATTCAAGAGAAATCATCACTCTGGGTTATATTGTTCAGTACTTTTCCAGATCCTGATAAACTTCATGCTGAGCTGGTGTCCTGTTGGCAACACTCTGTGCCCATTTCTCCCACCTCTCTCTGTCTCCTTCAGCCTATCTATTTTCCGAACCCTTCTCTTCCTCTGTTCTTTCCCTCAACCAGGTTCTTGGCAGCGCTTGGCAGTCGCCCACCTCGTCTAACTAGCAGGTTGATGTGCGTCTGTGAATGTGCATATTTTTTCTGTTCACTGTCTGTGTGTATTTCTGTCTCCCTGTGTGTGTGTGTGTGTGTGTGTGCATGTGTGTGTGTGTGGTAGTGGTCTAGACATGGTTTCCTCTCCGATGTTTGTCTTTCTCCTCAGGCCAGCTGATCTGTTCGGCCAGGAATGCTGCTGCTGCCATACTGGTAACACACGCTCTCTGTTTCTGTGCAGACACCCTCCTCTCCTCCTTTTTTTGCCTCCTAGTCTTTATTTTTCCACTCGTTTTTAATTTTATCTATATGTACTGTACCTGCCATTTATTTATTCACTTCACTCTTGCAGCTTCATTTTTGTCACCTGACAAACTCCAGAACTTTTATCTCAGTTACCTAAAAAAGATTCCAAAGTCTTTAGATATGTGGGTAAAGATAATGGATGGATGGATTGATGGATAGATGGATAGATGGATAGATATATATATATAGATAGATGATAGATAGATAGATAGATAGATAGATAGATAGATAGATGATAGATAGATAGATAGATAGATAGATAGATAGATAGATAGATAGATAGATAGATAGATAGATAGATAGATAGAT